>PVJD01008918.1:0-67752 GCA_004026545.1 Mormoops blainvillei
ATGTGAATTATTCTGTGCTGAAGGCATTTGAGACCCTATAGGTTCATGAAAGCTTTTATATCTCCCTTAAATAATTTAAATTAGGGACCTAGCCCATAATAAGAGTTGTCGCCAAAAATAACTTTTTATGACCTATCTATACGGCAGGGCAAACATCTAATTCCTAAACGTCTGTTCTTCTTACCGTTCTGTGAATGAACTTCGTCCCCTCGGAAGCTCCACACTTACCTCACCCTTAGCTCCGGGTGCCACGTCCACCTCATTTTCACTTTCCGTCTCTGACTCTCTCATGCATGCAGAGTTCCCATACATACTTATGTAATGAAATTTGCTTATTTTCTCTTGTTAGTCTGTCTCATGTTGGTTTGATTATTAGACCAGCTGAAAGAACCTAGCAGGGCACAGGAAGATTTTTCATCTCTTAAAGTTTCGTCCAAATTATAACTCCTTTTAAAAAGGTTTCTCCTGGTCATCCTGATGCAAAGGTTCTTTTCCCTCTAATCTCCAAAAAGCATTCTGTTTTTGCCCCCAAGACAGAGATTCACATTAAGCTTCATTGTATCTATTTGAACACATGCTTGGCAAGAATATTTTGAGGGGGAAAAACATGTATTATTTGGGGACTCCGAAGTACCTACTGCACAGTAAATGCTGTATTAGTGAATAAATAAATAAATGTATACTAGAATAAATTAAGTACACATGATGAGAGTTTCATATGGTTTAAATACTAAAACTAAAGATTTGAAACAGGTAGCCAATCTGGTCAGTAAAATGATACATTATGTTTACATTTTCTGCTTTAGTCATCATTCACAGGAACTCATAAACCAGCATTTGGTTGGGCACCCGAAAAGTTTACTCCAAGTACGTAAGACAACGGGCATGAGTGATGGGAATTTTAGGTCAAGCCAAGGGAGCGAAGGATAGCAATAGGGTTGGTCAGATGTCTGTGTATAGAATTTGGGTAGGCAACTGGGGATATTTCCATTTTTACCCAAAGCACACTGCTTACCTGAGGCTTCTGGAACCATTCCTAAAGACTAACAAGTCTTTAGCTAAGTCTTTTAGGAGTAAAAGCTCCCCCGAACTGTCTCACAAGAATCTGAAGGGGAACAAGGTAACATTGACTTTGGTGCCTGAGAGACAGGGCAACCCAGCAGCAGACAGACAACCTGGAACACAGCCAACTAAGAAAAGGAGACATCTGTGTGCGAGCGGGAACATCCCACTGACCTTGAGCTGAAGGAATGAGCTTCTGGCAGGGACCATTAAAATGCTCAGACTCCCCAGGCAGAGAATGAACTTCATAATCAAGTGCAGGGGAGCAGCTCATGTCACGTTTACCAGCCTGGGACACAGCAGTAATTAATAAAGTCAACTTTGTTGATTAGGGGACACAAAGTTTGTCAATTATCTCGCCTTCTATTGAGATGAGTACTGTCTGACAGAAATACAATGCAAGCTACTAAAGTAATTTAAAACGTTCCAGTAGTCACATAAAAAAAGTTTAAAAGAAACAGATAAAATTAATTTTAATAATATGTTAATAATAATAAGCTATATTGAACCCAATATATCTAAACTATTAGCACTTCAATATATAATCAATATTTTTTAAATTATTAAAAAGGTATGTTACATACATTTTCCATACCATGTCTTTGAAATCCACATTTCATTTCGGACTAGTCACATTTTGATTGTTTAACAGCACATGTGGCGCGTGTTTATGACATTGCACAGTGCAGACTTTAGATGCTGAAAATACAAAAGGGGTAAATTAAGCAACTAAATAATGAGAAAGGCTCCTGGCAGTCACCGCAGTCCCCAGAGAGGACAGACACACACTGCGGCTGACTGTTTCCACTCGGAGTGACAGAGCAGGGCAGAGCGTACTGGGTCGAGGGGACAGAATGGTGTCCTGTGCGGTAGGGAGCAAAGAGGAATCTCGCTGATAGAACCCTTCCGGACGAGATTTTTTACGGATGACATTATTAACTGGTAATTATTAAGCATCTTTTACATTCCTCCCTCCAAATTCCCGCCCTTCACCTTTTCTTTCTTCTTTCGTGGTTGCCACTGACAATGATTCAGGAGGAACTGCCCTTGCCTTCTAAGAATGAGGGAACTCTATAGACACAGCATACCAAACGGGTTAAAAGGTGCTTGTGATGGGGAAGAAAAGACACTTTGGGAAAAATCCCTTCCGTTTAACGAAATTCAAAATAGTGTTTCTACAATAAACATGTTTTCTTTTCTTTAGGAAGTTTTGAACGGACACAAAGACCTGTTAAAGTTGTTAGCCAGGTTTCAAACAAGTTTCACCACATGGCTCCCTGATGTCAAAGCAGTAAGTGTGGCTCTCACAAAGGGACTCGTCTCTGCTCATGTTGGGCATGGGCCACCCATCTGTGCCTCTGCAGCCCCGCAGGATAAAGCCAAGATAAGTTTCACTTTGCCCTGGTTTATAATCCACATTTACCACAGAGTCATGCATTTCAAAATTGGCACGGGTCTCACTGGCAAATTATTATCTATTGGGACATCTGGACTAGTAGAGGAAGATACCACCTGAAGCAGTGGCTTCCAAACTGTTTTCCAACCTCGACCCACAGTACAAAATAATGTTTATATCATGAATCTGCCCACACATATGCAAAATGCACAAAAATATACATAAACTGAATCAAGAGAATCAGAAAACAATACTTTAGTGTCCCTGAGTGCACTCTGAAATTTTAATCCCAGGTCTATTTCCTTAAAAAAAAACACCAGAAAAACCAAACTCGTTGCCCACTGTCTTGATCACTGTCCATTAATGGGTCATAACCCTGTTTGAAAAACACTGGCCTAAAGGTTGTGAGTGTATTTCCCAAGCCGCTACCAGGACATGTCTACCTGCAAGGCCTTCCACAGTCTGGGCTCATCTCCCTGTCTTGCATGAGCTCCCACTTTTAAAACAGCTTTTAAAATAACGTCATAGCTTCCTTTTCTTGGGTACCTACAATGGGACAGCTTCTGGACTAGAGACTACAGGTATAATATCTTTAGTACTAACAGCCCTGTGATGAGAGTATTGATTTCCTCCCAGGAGACAGATGAAGAAACTGAGGCTCAGGGAAGTTAATCAAGCGAACGAGTGACTGAGCTAGAACTTGAACTAAAATGGGTGTAACCCCGGAGCCCCTTCTGTTTCCACTGGAACACACTGGCCTCCAAGTGGGCGCCCCCTTAGTTCCCCTCCGCTCACTCTGCCCGGACCCCCCATGTTCATGCTGCTCCCTACACAGAGGCCCTTCCTGCCTCTGCTTCTAGCGATGCACCCCAGCCTAACTGTATTTCTGGACCCTGCTTTTTGCAGGAAACCACCCAGATGGCGTTGGCCCATGTTCTCCTCCCTTTTAACTCTGGGGGAAAGTGAAGCTTAGAGGTCTGGGCTCAAGCACTGAAACCAGGCTGCCAGTTTTGTTTTGTTTTTTAATCCTCACCCGAGGATATGTTTATTGATTTTTAGAGAGAGAAGAAGGGAAAAACAGAGAGAGAAACATTGATGTGAGAGAGAAACATCCACTGGTTGCCTCCGGTAGGTGCCCCAAACAGCGGTCAAAACCAGCAACCAGGTATGTGCCCTGATGGGGCTCGAACCCCCAACCTTTTGGTGAACAGGACAATGCTCCAATCACCTGAGCCACCCGGCCACGGCCAGGCTGCTAGCTTGGAAAGTTCAGCTACTTAGTCTGGTGGTGGTGCTAAATCTTCTGTGTCCCCATTTCTTCTTGTTCAAATGGAGATAGTGATTGCTACGAACCCAGAGAATTGTTGTCAGGATAAATGAGTTGATAAACATAGACCAATCAGTATGGAAGCTGGTAGTACCTAGTAGGTGCTTCATAAATATCATTATTCAGTTGTACCACAATAAGACTTTATTATACCCTGTCCTCTGAATTACTTACTCGGCCTTCGTTCTTTGACTGGAATGTAAGCTCTTCTGGGCAGGACTGTACGGCATTTGTATTGCTAGCTGTTTCCCAGTGCCGCACGGTGCCAAGTGTGCCTTACGCACTTAACAAATATCAGAGCGAGGCATCACCATACTGGCCAACGCCAGATGAAGAACTTTTTTTTAAGTAAAGAAACAGCCAAGGAGGATGTGCCTGTCTTCACATTTTTGCAGGTAAACACTGGCTGCCTTTGGAGATGATTTCGTTTGTGGAGTCTCACCAGGATGGTTTTTCAGTTGCACACCGACAGCGCCCTTGGGGAGAGCTGGGGCCCAAGGTGCTGCTGTGTGCTCTGCTCTCTGACAGGGCAGATACGGATTTCACATATTATATACTGAGACTGGAATCTGCAAAACGCACATTTCTCTATTTTTCCAACACTCATGTTGTTTTAGTTCTCGGGCTTTTATTTACACTTAAGTTTACCCAGCCTCTTCAAATCTCAAGATGTCCTTCTAAGTATGATATTCTCTCTCTCTCTCTCTCTCTCTCTTCCCTTTCTTCCCTTCTTCATTCAACATGGCAGTCTAATTTCCTAAGCCCCACCAGGGCAAGAATGGAATGAGAAATAAGTCAATAAATTCTGGAGGTTTTTTCCAGCTTCAAGCTTATAATGAGCCCGTGAACATGGCTCTCGGAGGTTAGTTTGTTACATGGGCCTCTGCAGAAAATAGGACATTTTAAATGTCAAGGTAGCCACTTTCTTTGTCTCTGGCTTCCTTTGAAAGCTCACCTAGTTTATTCTTCCTGCAAGCCCCCGCCCCACAATAAGCAGCTTACCGTAAGGAAGCGACAGCTACAGCGGGGGCAAAGACGTCAGCCTGGCTCACTTTTGCCACCTGTCATAATGGAAGCACATTTTCTTTCTTGTATACAGAAACACAAAACAGCAGGCACGAAAAAGGCACAAAAAGAAAACTCAGAAAAAACACCCAAACATCTAAAGAAAGTCACATGTTTTACTGTATCTATTATCTTTTCCAAGAAGTGAAAACGTGCAGTCCCTTACATATCTGCCTGCGGGGAAGGCATTTCTTTCCCACTAGAAATACCCGTATTGATTTTGACAGCACCCAAACTCGGGTCTGCCTCCTAGAATTTCACCTGTTAAAGGCCCCCCATCCCTCACCAATTCCAATACCCTTTAGGCGTCATTTTTCTTGGAAGCCAACTTGGTCTTTCATCATTCTATGCTTTCTCTTTAAGCACTTGATACAATTGTTATTAAATCATACATTGTTGAATAGCTGTCTTCTGCCTGAGATTGGAGATCAATGAAAGCAGGAATCATATCTGCCCTGAATTATTTTTCAGGTAGTAACACTCCATTTCTTTCATTTTGAAAACCCACCAGATTAATGTTTCCAACACATCATTGCAATTAATGAGGTAGATTTTATAAACAAAATAGGTTAGGTAAAAACTTACAGGATAATTGTAGCCTCTCTTCAAAGCCGAAGAGTGACATTTCTAACACTAATTGCAGGAGGCAGGTGGGAAAAAATGCAGAAGGATTAAAATATTGTCACACACACACACACAATTCATGTGCTTTGTCTTTCCACCATTTAATTTAGTGAATCGAGTGTATTTTAATTTAGGGGGGTTTTAAAATTTAAAATTACATTTTTAAATGTAATTATTATAGGCAACCATCCTGGCAGAAAAGAAGCAGAAAAAAGTGTCTGGGTCGGAATTCATCATGGCCTGGCGACAGGACTGGAACAGGTACTAGAGTGAGCAGAGATAATTACCAAGTAGATAAGATTGATTTCTATTTTCTTTTTCCTAAAGTGTAGTTGAGTTTGAACTGCAGCAACATTTCTCAAACCTCCATGTTCAGCGAATCTCTCGGGGGTGCAGTTAGATTGCAGACTCTGCTTTAGCCTACGGAGAGCGAGGCCCAAGGTTCTGCACTTCTCGCCAGCTCCCTCTGATGTCTCGCTGTCCATTCAAAGATCGCCAGTTAAGTAGCAAGCAAGGGCCTAGAAGAAGTAGGGCTGGTCGTGGACTGACACAGGTCAGAGGGCACAATCACTCCCTGAAATAAAGGATCTTCTTCACTGAAAGGTAACTCAAAAGTGCCAAAAATAACAAACGTTTTAGTGGCTGGTGGGGCCCAAATCTGAAGGGGAAACAGAAAAGGCCATCTGTCACCAGCAGAGAGCAGCAGAGGGCAGGGTAAATTGCACAGGACTCCCCGCATGGCAAACACCCTGAAAGAAATTCCAGAACGGCAGGGCAAGAGGGCAGGTAGAAATGGGGACACTGAGAAAATCAGTAGCACGGAGGGAGATATTCACATGAGCAGAATGAGCTGACAGTAGGGTGCACGTTGTGGCAGTGGAAAGGACACCCACCACAGAGTCAAGTGACCCAAGATCCACTGCAGACACTGAAATGAGTGAGACGCCTTGGGCCCACCGCTCAGTCACCATCAGCCTTGACTCCCTCACTGGTAAAACAGGAAGACGCGCAAAGGGTGATCTCTAAGGGGCGTTCCTAACCTTTGCATTCCGCGATCAGTGCTTCTCTTTCAGACTTTGAGGGAACCGGGAGGGCCCTATCCTACAGGTAAAGATGGAGAGTCAAAGGGAGCACAGAGTGGCTGGAGGGATGGTCGACCACCAGGAGGGGCCTGGCTGGGCAGATGGATGGGCAGTGAATGGGTCTGGTCTGAAAGTCAGGGATCTGTGGAGGCTTTGGAATTTTTATTGTGTTTCTTAAATTGTTTTCATTTGTTATCGAAGATTACATCCAAATTGGCTAAAAAGTCAAATGGGACTATAAGGCTTATTACCAAACAACAGTACCTCATCCCTCATCCCTTTTTGTCTTCCTCATCCTTTTCCCTCAAAGCAATGTCTTTGAGCTCTTTTCCTGTTTCTTCTCCAAATATGCTTCCATCTCTCCAAGACATATGAACAATATAATCTTATTATTTGATTCAGCAGCTATTTTTTACTTCGGTGGATTAGGATATTAATTCAACAGCACTATCTTATCTTATTTTTATCATATCTATATTCACTATTTCCATATTGTGACTATATAAACATTATTCAAGTAATATACTATGATTATATTTAACTTTTACACAACTTTCTGTTTATCTTGGAATTAATCATTGTCTTACTTTGACCATCTGACTAGCTTCCCCACATTTTCCAGCATCTCTGTAAAATGTTCCTTCCAAAGACAGTTATCCACACAGGGGGGGTTGCCAGATTATTCCCCCCTTTGCATTTTTGGTGATGGATCCCATGTCTCCTGGGTCCCATCCTTCCTCCTGCCTTTTCCCTTCATTTTTAAGGGAGCACATCCTCTGGTGTCAGGGCCTCTCCTGTCATTGCCGTTGCCCAGGGCGCATTCTCTGGTAGATTCCTCAGCAAGAACTCAAGGGGCCGATCCTTCCTGAGGTTTGGCATGGTCATGACAGTAGGCCTGAACTCCCTGTATCTCAAGATGAGTGTGGTTGGATATAAACTCCTTAGCTTACATTTTTTTTCCTTGAGTATCTTAATCATGCTATCGCATTGTTTTCTGGCATAACACATCGCTCTTAAATTGTCTGATGAAAATCGATGTTCTTTTCCTGACATATGAATTGTATTAGGAAAGGACTTTTTTTCTTTCTCTTTTTCAAGTTCAATATGCTTACCAGACTGGGACCCAGTGTTGGCTTTCTTGGATCAGTTTTCCCAAACATTTACCTTTGTAATCTAAGGCTTGAAATCTTTTCTTTTTTTTTTCAGGGAAGTTCTCTTATAGATTTTAGTATTGGTTGTGAGTCTTTCATATGGAAGTTAAATCTTTGCTTTTCCTTGAATCTACCACTTTCTCTCAAGTCCTGTTTCCTTCCTTCATTTCTTACTGATTTTTAAAATGCTTTTCTTTTCGCTCTTCTATTTTCCTAAGGCAATATCCATGTGTTTATTTGCTTTTGTTTTCTTCCTAGTTTTATCATTTCTGAAATCTTTTCTTATTTTTACTTCTTTTGTGAATTCTATTATTTCTCACTTAAATTTTTTCTCCACTTATCTAATTTCTGAGTTCTTCTAATTCCGATTTCTATTGTTCTTTCATAGTTTCTATTAATTTCTTTGTCTCTTTTGGCATGTTTTGAAATATCAGTTTATCATTATCATCTGATTTGTGGGTATATTTTTCTGGGACCTTTCACTGAGTGGGAATATTATTCTCATTATTCTCCTTTTTAAAAAAATAACTTTATATTGATTCACAATTCTTTTCTGTTGCTCTTTTTTCTTTTTTCTTTTTTTTTCAGACAGATGAGCAGACAGCTTTTCCAGATTTATAGCTCTAGAATTCCCGCTTCCATTGTTTTTGAGGACATAAATATATACAGCCTTGGGCTTTCTGAGATGTGTCTCCTCTCCCATTTTCATCAGAACTTCTCATTCTTTTGCCATTATTATATCTATTCTCAATTTGGATTCTACTCCCAGCAGTTTCCCCTCAGAGCAGACCTTTGGTTCTGAAGGAAGCTTAGAACCCAGGCTACCACAGATACCCTCCCATTAATTATAGCCTCCAGCTCCTCGCAAATTCAACTCCGACTCAGGTATGGAAGCTCTAAATAGCCATGTCCAACCAGCAGCCTGCAAGCCGCATGCAGCCCAGGATGGCTATGAATGCAGCCAACACAAAATTGCAAATTTACTTAAAACCTTGTTTTGGCCCATCAGTTTTCATGAGTGTTTGACTATTTATTGTGTGTCCCAAGACAACTCTTCTCCCAGTGTGGCCCAGAGACGCCAGAAGGTCGGACACTCGCCACATCTCACTGTGAGCCAGGATGGGGCACCGTGGGTGGGAGGGGTGGCGTTGCGTGCGGGGCTCGTTTGCACTGCGTGTACCCCGCCCCCTCCTGGGCCACAGGCCTCTTGGGTATGTGTCGCCTTAAGAGGCTAAGTCTGAAAAGATTCAGGGAAAGAGGTAATAGCTTGACTTATGAATCTCCTTGCGTCCCCCTCCACATAAAAACTGACAGAGCAACTATTAACCTTGAGTTTTTAAGTTTTATCAGTATTTTTTCAAAAATTTGCAATGCACTTGATTTGCAGTTTTTGGTTTTGCTATCATAGTCGCTCAGTTAGAGCACCTGATTTTGAGGCTTATTTGGGCTTATACAAGCGACTCGTTCGCTATTGGGAAGGAGGATAAACACCAATACCCACAGAGTTCACAAGGTGATGAGATGAGGTGATGCAGAAGGTGAAACACGTGAACTTGCCTATGATTTAACCTGATATTTTAAAAATTATTTATAAACTGTAAAATAATATGCCATTGTTATCTCCAAATAGATTTACGGAAGAAGCGGAAAACCTGTAATTTTATGTCTAACTGCGTTGTTTTTGTCCAGTACACTATTTTTTTTTTTCTGTCTCTTCCCTCCAGAATATAAGCTTCCTCAGAACAAAGATTTTTATCTGTTTTTGTTCAACGCCCTGTCTTCACTGCTAACTACAGTGCCTGGCACATCGTAGACACTCTGTAAATGCTTGATGGATGAATGAATGATTTGTGCTAACTTTGCCTTAAAGCATTTTATGTGAAGGATAAAACAAAGAGGCAGAAGCTGAGTTATTAGCCCATTGCTGGGTTGGGCCTGTATAATATGCTCTGCCAACCCATTTCCTTAAGGATTTCAGTTTGCTTTGCATTCCTGCCTAAAGATAACATTGGCTCCCCTGCCACAGGGACTTGGCGACACCCAGAGCGCCAGGAACAGCTACTGTAGAAAACATGGCAGCATTTTGCTCCAAGGCTCCATCCCCCAGTCCAAAATATAAAGAACCCGAAACAACGTGGAGAGTAGCTGGGCCGAGAACAAGGAACAACTCTGTCTTTCCCTCAGCGGCGTGTTTAGAAGTCTGGCACTCTGTTTTTAAGCAAATAGACTTCTGTTAATGGAGTAATCTGTCAAAGTAAGCTGGGCCGCTCAGAGGGGCTGAGAAGGTGTGACTCTGCTTGCCTGTCCCCCGGGAGCTGTTTATTTGAGGAGGATGACAAACGAGCGCGAGGCAGAGCCTGCAGGAATGACACTCAAAGCAAGAAAAATAATAGCGCGCGGCTTAGGATGGGCTCATCTCAACTGGACTATGGGTGGGTTTCGTGGGTTTAAATAGCCTGCCTTTTCTATTTGCATTTCAAACGTGGGGAGAAGGAGCGGACAAATGTGGAACCATCCCCAGGGGACTTCTAGTTAGTGGGTTTTTGCAAGATTGGGGAGGGAAAATGAACAGATTAATGAGCAAAAGTTTAGCCTACACAGGTTTTCTCCCCCTTTACTAATGAAGGGGTGACAAAACCAGCAATTCACTTCATCACCACACAGAGCTTGATAAGTGGGTAGCATATTTACATCATGAGCGATATGGGGCAGGGCGGGGGGTGCAGAGGGGCTTGGGGAGAGGAGAAACTACCATGAAGACTCGTATTTTGGACTTTACTCACAATGTTGTCTGCTTATAAAACAACACAATGAAAGGGCCAGGTGTAGGTTAACCCTTTTAGTTTGTGCCAGAGCCTTGAATTCTTTGGAAAGAAGAAAAGGATTTAACGTAAACTACAAACGCTTTAATCAAGTGGCTTTCTTCACATACCATGAAAGCATTTTGAAACATTCAGGTAAAAAAAAAAAAAAATTCCTTATTTTCTGAAAATATAACCTCTTAAACACCAAGGACGCTGCCAGACCAAGTCCCGTCAAGTAACAAGGCACAATAAGAAGCTTAAAATGGGTAAGGATTAAGTTACATCTGTATGAATAAGCTCATTTTTGTTGTTCAGGCCTCAATCCTTAAATGAGCCTATCTCGGGCGTGGAAGGTGTCTCCTCGTTAAATTATACATTAGTATTCTCAGTGTGGGTCCCAATGGGTCCCAAAATGTCCCGAGGGCTCACCAACCTTTGGAGACAAATAAATACATGAATAGCAGTAACGCAGAGTTGGCTCACCCATTGTCCGCGCCGGCAGGGCCCACCCGTCACCGCAGCCAGGTGCTCCTGAGATGCGCTGAACTCATCTGACGAGTGCAGAGGGGAAGCCTGCACCTGCCCGCTTGGCAAGCACAGGTACTGACTGCCCCACTGAGGGTGCCCTCTGAGGGCATGCCGTTCCCAGATGCCATTCATGCCCTGGTGCTGTCCCTGTGCTCCCAAACCTGCACACACACCAGCTGCCCAAAAACGCACATCCCCTCCAGGCCTCACAGGTCAGTGCCATGCCAGTTCTACAGCAAAAAGGCGAGAGGGTCTCTCATTCCAGCACATGTCCCCCGCTTTGCTCTTTGGGCCCCAAGGACAGCCTGATTTGCGCCCCACATCTCACAAAACCTTTCGTGGAAACATCTTCATCTGCTCTGGCTCTGCTCCTCTCTCCACCCATCTCAGATGGAGACCAAGGCCCTGGGAATGGATAAACACCTCCCGCCCCCATCACACAAAGGGGCAGAGGCGTTCTCCTTCCAAGAAAAGTTAAAGTCCCCATGCTAATAAACTCTTCTGGGTCTTCTCTCCATTTGCTAAGCATGACAAGATAGACCTGAACCTTAACAGGAGTATAATCCTGCTTCAGCCTGTCTCTCACACCTAGGAACCAGGCTTTTGAAATTTTTACTTCATAAAACTTCATCCTGAATTTTCCTTTCCTTCTCATCTCCCACCATCTTCGTTCAAGCTTATCTCTTTGCTCCTGGCTAACCTCAGAAGTTCACTAATTGGAACCACTGCTCTGCTAATTTATCCTAAAAATGGCTCCCATAACAATAATCCTTACATGCTGCCTTGAACACATAAGCTTTTTGTTGTGGTTTCTGACTTTCAATTGGCCATGTGAATCAGGTATGTTAAAGTGGGGAAGATAGTAGCCTTGGAATCAGTCACCCTAGGTTCAAATCTTAGCTCAGTGCTTGAATAACTCACGTAACTTTGATTGCTTTAAGCTTAAATGTCATTACCTGTAAAATGTGATGCGAATATGTGCCTCAAAGGGCTATTGCAAGGAAAAATTCAATAATGAATATGAGTGGGATTTTTAATGTGAAAGTATACCTGCAGAGGAGGTTATGAAAATTCAAGCACTTCCCCTTGGAACTAAAGTCCTCCATAAGTTGTCCGTCACCCAGTTTTCCAACCTTTTCTCCAATTACTCCCATTGCCAGCCAGCCCTCCCACCTGGACTCATCAATCTGTTTCTTGCCCTTCAAACTTGTCTTTCACTTCCAGACAATATTAGCTGCCATAATAGATAAACCAAAATGTCAGTGCCTTAATACAAGAGAAGTTTATTGCTTGCTCACTTAAAATTCAAAACAGGTATTCCTATCTGGCAAGTGGTTCTCCTCCAAGTGAGGATTCAAGGATTCGAGATCTTTCCATCTTGGCCCCGCCATCCTTACCATGTGGTTGCCAGGGTCACTCCGAAAACAGAGTGGACGCAGAGAATCACACGAGGGAGATTGTTATGGGCCAGGCCTTGGAGGTGGCCCGTGTCAGAGCAGAGCTACAACACGGCATCTAAGAAAGCCCAGTGGTGTGTCCAGGAAAGCGAGGACACAGGTTTGGAGAGCGGACAGCTACTCTGCAGCACGACGCAAGACACGCAGCTGGAATCCACGTCCCAGGATGTATTCCCAGGGTGCATCGCGCCACGCCAGCTCAGGCCTTGCTTCATTCACGAAGCCCTTTTGGAGCCACGCAGCTGAGGATCTTATTCTCTAAGCTCAAACTTCTTGCACATATTAATAATACTATGCTTCGACTCGTTAGCCTTCTGTTTGTTAAATCACAACGGCTTATCAGTTCCCTTTCTTCTCAAACTCTCTGAGACATTAAAATCTGACAGCACTGTCTTCACTGAAATACTTCCCTACATCATGGTCCATGATTTCAGACCTTCTGCCTCCTGCCAGCTCTCCTGCTGGCTCAGTTCTGTTCCCCGCGGCCTAACTGTAAGAGTTCCCCAAAGAGTGATTCTTCTGGTGCTAGGGGCTGGGGAGCTGCCGTCAGACCTTGAACCTCAACCTCCGAGCCAGGAAGCACTGGCTGGGAAAGAAGCCAACCTCAACCCGGAGATCTCCCAAAGTTTCTAAAGCCTTTTCAACCGCTAAGTTGTATGACATTAACGATTTAGACATAAAACATAATAGGGCGGAATTTATACAGTGGGGTAGCTAATGATCTGTGGTAAGTAGAAGATAGCATTGGCTATAGAAATAATAATAATGACAGCAGTAAAATATTTCAGGCAGTGAGACTGGGAATAGTGGAAGGTGTAAAAAATGCCTTTACTTTCTACAGTGTTTGTTAGATACAGTAACGTTCACAGAGTTCATTTCCTCCCTACAGATGGCAACATGTGTCCTATTCGCTCAACTGTTCTTCACTGTTTTGAGGAACAATGAGACTCTATGAGATGAAAATAAGTATAATTTGGAGATGGAAGAAAATTAGGAAACTGGATTCAACAGCAGTAATTCCTTATAGAAATTTGAAATATGAAAAAGAAAATTACCAGAATTCCCAAACCCTACCTGTGATTGTAAAGTAGCCTCCAAATCCCTCTCTCCTCCGCCCTCAAACTCTCAGCTGCCCTGACCTCCCAGGACACTTTGGAAACCCCTGCTCTGAAATCCCTAGAGAAGCCCTGCTGGGCAGAGACCTCTGCTCTCCCCCGACTTGAGTAGCACATCGGTCAAGCTGTCCTGTCCTCTGCGCAGAGGGGCTGGCTCAGCCCACCCTTTTGAACAGACACAGGCCTCACTTCTCGTTCCGCTGGTGACAGCACGGAACGCTGTAAACTAAAGGCTCCTTCACATTTATTCATGCAGCTCAGCCCCTGCCCTGTCTATGTCTCTAAGCAGGCCCGAAGACAATTAAATGATGATTCATTCTCCGGGACGGCCTGCTAAGGCAGGCTGCCTGGTGTGAGTGAAAACATCACTTAGCAGTAGCTGATCTTTCCCTTTGGTTGAGGACCAAGTCAGACCAGGCATGGCTTTGAAGTTATTTCTGTCTCGGTGGATTAGAGGTATCAAAAGAAGCAGCTACACAAACCTTTTAACAAATATTTACAATCCTGCACTAAACAACCTCCACCGTACCTTAACCTTTATGGTCTTGTGAAATGCTTGCCAACCTCCCTGCCAAACTTCTGCACTTGCCAGAGTAGGAGAGGGCAGCAGCTCAAAGGAATCGAGGTGCAAACGGTAAGGCATCCACTTCCTTTGCTGGGAAGGAGACAGGCCTCTTTATGCTGAACGACCTGCAGAGGGGGACCCCTTTCCCAGTCCTGTCCCTCCCCGAGGGCGCTCCTCTGACCTGAGTGATGCTTCACTTCCTCCAAAGGTGGACCGAAGGAGGGCCAAAGGGTAAGCACTGTGGGAGGGGCACCGAACAGCAGGTTAAACTGCGGAGGAGATGGGCTCCCCATGTTTTTGTCAGTAAGAAGACGGCAACGCTTTGCATAGTTGCTTCTAAAACACTCTAATGATTAAATGGATGATGCTGATGGGTTTTTATTTTATTCATTTGATTTATTTTTTCCATCATCATTTATTTCCCCTACACCCTCCTCCACCTCCAACCACTCCTCTCAAAGACTCCTCTCTGTGGGCACCAAAATCTCATAAGAAAAATCGACAGAGAATAAAAATAAATAAATGAAAAAAGCCAGCAGATGGGATACCATATTGACGGCGCAGAGAAGAGCAGTGGTCCAGGCCCTGACTCCACTCCATCCCCACCTCCCAGGTCCCCACTGCCCGGGACCACCGAACCCTACCCATGGAGTCAGGCCCACAATGAGATATGTAAAGCAGACTCATAGCGGTGGTCAGCACGGGTGAGTCCCCCAAGTGACACTAATCAGCAACAGAGGCCTCTATCAGAGAAGTTACCAAAGACAGAATTTTAGGGGAACAGATGACAGCTGCTGATATAACGGCCACCGAGGTTTGTTTATGAAACCCCATGACATGGTACCCGGGGTCCCCAAAACTTACCACGAAACTCTGAAGGGACCCAGATGGAAGCCCCACAGCAGTGGCAGAGACAAGAGCTGAAAGTATGGGCTATAATGTTAACAGGACTAGCGGTTGCCTCTTGCCCGTGTGGCCCAGGGGATGCAAAGTAGAAGTAGACGATTTGGCTGGAGGTTAAGGCCATGACCAGGCATATCATTCGTGTATTCATTTATTCAACAAAAGTTTGTATTACAAAGCACTAATATGCTTTGGTTAAATGCTTTGTGAAAAATAAATTAAACGCAGATCTTGCTTACACTGGTCACCACTATCAGTACACAAATATCTGTAATACAGGTTAGAAATGGATCATTATATAGTCACAGGTAAAGTCTGCATTGGCTTAGTTCAGGAAGAGAGACGGTGTCCGTATTTGGGGAAAAGTTTTGAGTAGAAGCTAAAAGCTGAAGTAAAATTAATTTGTACGAGGAGGCATAGGAGGTATTTTCAAGGAAAAACAGGGAAAGATTGTACCTGTTTAAAAATAAAAGCAGATGGCTCCATCGGACTGGGCAATGGTGTACAGCAAAGGAGAGAGTAGGGAACATGATCAGAAAAGTGGGGCGGTCAGGAAATGCAGGGCCGAGTGTGCTTGTTTGAGGGGTCTGATTTTTAGGTTATACGGAAATTGGCGGTTGTAAAAAGATGAATAGCAAAAGAATGACTTGGTAAGATGGTTGCTTCAGGAAGATTAATCTTTGTTGAATGGTCAAGAAAACTCATGTCTTCCAGGCTAGGTTCGTGACCAAACTCATAGTAACTCCCGTTACAGAAATATTCAGTAGCATGAACAAGCAAGAAGATCACCAGTTATTAATCTCTCGCTTTTATCTTCCTATTGCCTGGAATACCCTACTGGGTCACTAAGTTCTCTGTATGTTCAGGGAGTGAAGTCATGTAAATAACAACCTATGTCAATCATAATTAAGGAGGTCTGTCCACTGGAGGGAAGGAAAGGACAGAACACAATGAATAGTTGCTTATTATATATAAAATGATTCTCACCCATGCACATTCTCTGGAAAGCCTTCCTGGATGACCCACAATCTCTCCTTACTTCAAATGGATGAGGGAGCTTTCTTTCATATCCCACAACCACCAGGTATATAATCTTAATTTACTCACTTTATAAGGTCATTAATGCAGAACCTCATTTCTGAAAATTGGTGAAAAAATCTTTTATTGCAAGGGTATTTTCCTTGTTAGTTATGTAAAAATAATACTAATAGCACTAAGACAATGTGAGTCTTAGTTTGAGGCATTAAAATAGGATAAACTCAATATACTTTATTTTACCTATTTTAAGAATATAAAACAGGAACAATGATCATCACTCCATAAAATCCAGCCAACATATATTAGTTGTACTCAGACATAATAATCTCTATTTACAGAAAATGCTTCCTCATATACTATGTTCATGGATTAGAAGAATTAACATCATCAAAATATCCATGCCACCAAAAGTAATTTATAGATTTAAAACAATCCCTATTAAAATACCAATAATATATTTCACAGATATAGAGCAAACATTTCAAAAATTTATATGGAACCAGAAATAACCCTGAATAGTCTCAGCAATTTTGAGAAAGAAGAACAAAGTAGGAGGGAGCACAATGTCTGACATCAAACTATTTCACAAGGCCACAATAATCAAAACAGTCTGGTACTAGCATAAGAATAGACACATAGATCAATAGAACAGAATAGAGAGCCCGGAAATAAACCTATCTCTCTATGGTCAACTAATACTTGACATGGGGGCAGAAGCATAATGTGGAGTAAAAATAGCCTCTTCAACAAATGGTGTTGGGAGATCTGGACAGCTACATGCAAAGAAATGAAATTCGACCACCAACTTACAACACACACAAAAATCAACTCAGGATGGATAAAAGACTTAAATATAAGTCGCAACGCTGTAAAAGTCCTAGAGGAGAACATAGGTAGGAAATTCTCAGATATTCCACACAGCAATATTTTCACTGATATGTTTCCTAGAGCAAAGGACATAAAGGAAAGAATAAAAAACATGGGACTACATCAAATTAAAAAGCTTCTGAATGGCTAAAGAGAACGTCAACAAAATGAAAAGGGAACCAACCATGTGGGAAAATATACTTGCCAATGATACTTTGGACAAGGGCTTGATCTCCAAAATATATAAAGAACTCACATAACTCCACACCAGAAAGACATAAAATCCAATTAAAAAATGAGCAAAGGACCTGAACACACACTTCTCCGAGGAGGACATACAAAGGGCCCAGAGACACATGAAAGGATGGTCAGCAACACTAGCCATCAGAGAATGAAAATTAAAACCACAATGAGATACCACTTTACATCAATCAGAATGACCATCATAAACAAATCAACAAACAACAAGGGCTGATGAGGTTGTGAAGAAAAGGGAACCCTCGTGCACTGTTGGTGGGAAGGCAGACTGGTGCAGCTGCTGTGGAAAACAGTATGTAATTTCCTCAGAAAACTAAAAATGGAATTGCCTTTTGACCCAGCAATTCCACTGCTGGGCTTATATCCTAAGAATCCTGAAACACCAGTTCAAAAGAACCTATGCACCCCAATGTTCATAGCAGCATAATTTATAATAGCCAAGTGCTGGAAACAGCCTAAGTGCCCATCAGTAAATAAGTGGATCAAAAAACTATGGTACATTTACACAGTGGAATACTATGCAGCACAAAGAAAGGAGGAAATCCTACCCTTCGCGACAGCATGGATGGAACTGGGGAGCATAATGCTAAGTGAAATAAGCCAGGTGGTGAAAGACAGATACCATATGATCTCACCTATAAGTGGCACCTAATCAACAAACAAACAAGCAAGCAAAATAGAACCAGAGACCTGGAAAGAAAGAACAAACTGACGGTGACTCAGAGGGGAGGGGGATAACGGGAAGGAAGAAAGAAGGGAAAGCGTCGTCAAGGAACACATATAAAGGACCCATGGACAAAGGCAATGGTTACGGGGGCAGGACTGAAGGCGGGAGGGGTGGGAGGGTAGGTCAGGGGGCAGTAATGGTGGAAAAATAGGGACAACTGTAATCGAACAACAATAAAAAAAAGAAAAGAAAATGGCTTCCTACAACCATTCATGAATATTTTCTTTTAATTTCAAGTACACCCTATCTGGATATAGGTTGATCAGAAGTGAAAGAAAAGTTTACTTTTAATCGGTTTTATTGTACTGCAGCCGGATTAAGCTTTTTAAAAAATATATTTTAAAAAATTTTAAGTTAGAAAAATAAAAAGGACAAAAATTAAGTGTAAACGTTTTTCTCTTTTCAAAAATGTAGAAACTACATCTTTATTTAAAGAATTAGAAAAATCATATGTAAGCAAAGTAAGGAAAAATCTTTAACCCCTTCCCATTCAAAGATAATGACTAGTAACCCAATATTATATATATCCTTCTAGATGCATGTGTGAACAGGAGCATGCTTGCACATTACCTTGTAAGTATATATTAATCAATATATTGTGAACATTTTTCTATGGAAAAACATTCAGCTATGGTATACAGTACCTTTTAATAGGGAAATACCATTTTATTGCAAAAATATGCTATAATTTATTTAATATATGCTTTCATACATTTGGACTATTTCCAATATTTTCATTTTAAAAGCTAAGCTTTTATGAGCATGCTATCAGTAATCATTCCTTAGGCACATTCACAGAAGTCTAATTTCTAGGTCAAAGGTCAGGCATATTTTAAAGGGTTGTGATGAATATTGAGAAATCTTCCAGAAATCTTAGACCAATTTAATTTCCTTCCTACAGGAAATAAAAGTGGCCATTTTCTTAAACACTAGATATTATTATTATATTTATTATTTATTTGGATATTTTATAATGCATATTATTCATGTAATTTCTTCCTTTTCTTTTTTTAAAGATTTTAGTTATTTTATTTTTAGACAGAGGAGAAGGGAGGGAGAAAGAGAGGGATAGAAACATCAATGTGTGGTTGCTTCTCACACGCCCCCTACTGGGGACCTAGTCTGCAACCCAGGCATGTGCCCTGACCGGGGAATCGAATTGGCGACCCTTTGGTTTGTAGGTTGACGCTCAATCCACTGAGCTACCCCAGCTGGGGCGAATTTCTTCCTTTTTGACTTACATCTTTCACCCATTTTAAAACTTGCATATTTGGAATTTTCCATTCATATGTTTAACTACTCTTCATATATATGCTGCAAACATATTTTAATATGTGTTATATTGTCATGTTTGTACAATTTTCGATACAGAGTAGTTCAAATTTGTACATGGTCAAACCTTTCTCTTGTTTTATTTTCTGGATTTTTTGGTCAGTTTTAGAAAAATCTAGCACCCTCAAGATTAAATAAATATTCATCAATTTCTTTCATACTATTCTATGAAATTTTGACATTTAAATTTCTTTAATCTATTTGGAATTTATTTTGGTATGTGGTGGCAAAGTAGCATCTGTCCCTACAGGTTTTACAAATAGCTATCTAGTTGCCCCAACATTATTTGGTAAAAATTCCATCCCTTCTCCCTGTGTCCTCGATTTGATTCTGTACCAAATTTTTATAAATAAATGTACTAGTCTAAGGATTCCCTATGTTGTTCTTTTAATCAGGATTCCATTCCTCAGCCAATACTGTGGACTTTATTTTGGCATTATAAAACCTTGTAAGAGCTGATACGGTTTGGTGGCATACTCATGACTAGTTTTGTTTTGTTCAAATAGAAATTGTGCCATTCTCACACACTTATCTTTTAACATGTTTCAATATGTTGCGAAAATTTTCAACCATTTAAAAGGGCATATAGAATACTAAAACAAACACCCTTGTACCCACCATGCATGCAAAGGCTTTTTTAAGTTTATTTATATCCTTACTATGTATGTCAATCTATACACTTGTTTAACATTGATGATGTTCAATATTATGTTTGTGAATTGATTTATGTAGCTCTAGCCTTTCATTTTCATTGCTTCCTAATCCAAAGCATGAATGAAATGTATCATTTAAATTATTTATCCATTGCCTTGTAAATGAAGTTGTATGTATTTTTTTCTTTCCCTTTTTTCTGTGAACTTTCTTGTCCCTATCTGTGCATCTGCATGTAGGAATTTCCCAAGGATGTGCACGCCTATGAGTAGAATTGTTGCATGAGGGACGTACACATCTCAAAGTTGGCACTAGGTGTTGCCCCGTTGCTCTGCAGATCGGTTGTACATTTACTCTGCTAACCTAACAGTGTGGAAGAGTTTTCTTGGCTCCACAGCCTCATCAGAGTTTAGTGTTTTCAAGCTTTTAAACTTTCACCAGCCTGATCAATTTATTTTTCTAGATGAACTTTAGAACTGTGTTGTCAAGTTCTAACAGAATTTGTAACTTCAAATGTTTATTTGAGAAATTAGCACCTATGTGAATATGAACTCTTCCCATCTCAGAACATGATTTTTCTTTCCAATATTTGTTGCCTCTTTGTAAAGCTTTGCACTTTTTAATAGTCTTGAACATTGCTTAAGTTAATTTGTATGCTTTGCATATTTTGTTGCTATTGTGAATAAGATTTTTTCAAAAGTTGATTTTTTAAGCCAAAAATTTACTTTATTCTTTTATTGACTTTAAATTTAAGTAGATTAGTGTCCCCAAAAGATGGAAAATAACTAAGAACAAATAGCTGAGCACATCCATAGCATTATCTAAAATGTCAAATAAAAGGTCAGCACTGAAATTTAATTTCAGTACCATTATAAACACCGCTGGTCCCCTTCATTTGATCTCCCCCACTCTCCAAAAGCCCTATTTTCTCTTGAAAAAAATGGCTTCTTCTAACAGGTTTTTTTTGTTTCATTCCCCTTATATTCTCCTCCACCTCCACCCACCCCCTACCCCACAATCACCACACTGTTGTTCGTGTCTATGAGTCCTTTTTATTTTCTGCTCAACCTAACAGGTTTTAACCTTGACGTTATCCAGAATTCAGCACAAGGGGGAGTGGAGCAAGGTTGTAAATTCCTGTGAGACCCCTTTCCCCAGGGCACTTCCATTACCCTGTAACACCTTCCCAAGTTTTGTTAGCAGTTGTAAGGACAGTGTGTGACCCTTAGCTTCAACCAGATGCTCAAAACTCAAGACCGCAAGAAAGAGCAAGAGCCCTCCCTCCGTGCCCTCCCCTTCCTCTGAACGTCCTCCCTCATTCGTGGAGTTACCAAGGAGGGGAGCTGACACAACTGGTAGAGATGGGTGGGACTCGAAGACCTAGTTCTGACAACCAGACCCTCTATGGTCCCAGGGCTAGATCTCATGCTGATAGGTAAGGGAGAGGATGCGAAAAGAGCCTAAGACGTGGTCTCCACTCTGAAGGTGCACACAGTGTAGGTGGGAGGGGGGTTAATGTATTTGCAGAATTGGAGAACAAATCAGCAACTCTAAAGAGTACTCTTTTTTTTTTTCTATACTACTCTCAGCTGTATCCAATTATAGATAAATAGGTGTTTGATAGATAACTAGATAGATAGATGATACATAGATGGGATATAGACAGATGATAGGCAGACAGATGATGATAGATAGATAGACAGATAGATATACATATATAAGATAGATACATGACAGATGATTATAGCTTAGATGATACATAGATGAGATAGAGGTGATAAAGATGCTAGATATAGATAGATAATAGACGGGACACAGATATAAAAACTATTTGGTGAACATTAGTTTCTGTGTCACTCTGAGTTAGAATAATGGAAAATATTCTTTTAATACCACAGCCGGATAGGGGACCTAATTTAATGCTGCTGTGTCTCAACAGTGACAGCCAGATATGAATGACACCATTACGTCCCTTTGAGCTCTGAGTTTGTCCCTCCTGCAGTCGGCACTCGCCGACCCCCAGCTGTGGGCAGCTCTGGACCACAGCTCTTTCCTCTCCCAAGGTGTGTTGAGTCCCCGGCTCTGTTTAAGCAATCCCTGGTGAAGCGGTAAACTAACCTGCTTCTCACAGCTCTGAAAGGAGTAGAGAAAACGCCCAGAACCCTGTGTACCTGGCATTAATTTTACCTCTGTTCAAAAAAATAATAATAATTCTTCCTTCCAGCCCATTGCTTTGGAATAATACTTGGAGTAACATCTACTGTGTGAGATTAGTCTGTTCATTTGTCTTGCACTATGGTGTACATCATGAAAGACCCAAATACAAAAAATATATACACAGTCTTGAAGATTAAAAGTAAATTGCAAGCCATTTTGATTCTTCAGAGGGACTTAATAGTATCACATTCCTTAATCTTTTGTAGAGGATTTACAAAGTAGTTTCATAAAAATGATCTCCTTTAATTCCCCACAGCTCGGTCAGGTAGGCTGAGCAGGCGATACTATTCCCATCAAACCCACAGACATTAAGTCTAGATGGAACTTGAAGAACAACCCTGCAGATGAGAAAACAGGTTCAGAGCAGGTGAGTTGACACAACTGGTAGAGGTGGGACTAGAAGACCTTGTTCTGACGCCCAGACCTTTCTACTACGTCGCGATGCCTCATCTGTCTCAAGTGGGGAAGGCTAAAATGGGGTCATTCAGTCTGTAGGCGGCCACAAGGGAAGGAAAGGGAGTGATGTGCTCAAGGGTTTTAATAGGAGAACATCTGTTTTGTGACCACATTAGCTGAGACCCCCACAGTGTGAGTATGTACAGAACCCCTTAAACCTCCTGCAGTTTGTGTGCCAATGTTGCAGATGATGGAAAAGTGAAAAGCCCCTCAGTCAGACTTTCCAACCCCCAGGGAAGATTGGCTCCCAGTCAGTGAATCCCACTGGCTTTCTCAGGGGATGCTTGGTCTGGAATTTCAGCAGCTCTGAGGGAAAAAAAGATCATTTCTAAGTCTGACTGTGACACATAGGGCCCAGAGTTAGCCAAAAATCTTGAAACCCCGTTAGAACAAATTCCACCTATAATAGAACCAAATTTTACAGTTTTCCCCCAATATCAAAGCCATGGAATAGTCCCAGCCCAGGATTACCTTCTAGCCCCTGACCCCTACAACAAACTAACTCTGAGTAATCCCACCGATGAACTGACAAGGTGACCACCAAGCTAGGAAGGGAATGAGGGGCCATTTATTTTGTCAGGAGACCTCTGTGCCTACCTCATCTTCAGCAGCTGATGTGGGAGATGCAAAGGTGAGACGAGTTGCCTAAGGCTTGTACTGCAAACTTCTTCCTTTTGTGAGGCAGGGCAGTGTGTGGCCACCTAACTAAGCTCTTTACTTGGCAAGCCACCAGGCATTTGGGACAGACAACTGGGTCACCATGCCCTCGTGACATCAACACTGTTCAGACACCAGAGCAAGTAAGACAGGAATTTGATCTAAAGATTGGTTTTGGAGTGAACCACGCTCAGACTAGAAGGCTGAGCCCTGAAAAAGATCTGTCTCGCCAGCTGGCCAAAATAAATATGTGTAAAAATAAAAGAAAAGGGGAGAAAAGCAGATTATGAATAGTTTTTCCAGACATGCAATTCTAAACCTAAGTCTAGATATGTACTTTAGGAAAAAAAAGTGCCTCAGTCTTTTGAACTACTTCATCTCTGGGAACAGCCTTATTTCACTTTAAATTTACTTTGATTCAAAAAAACATAAGAGTGAGAGTAAGGAACTTATATGCATTTATGTAGAAGTTTATTATTCTGAACATTAAAGCACATTAATATAAGAATGAAATGCATGTCAGTTGATTATTACCAATATAAAACATACGGGGCTACCTTCTATATCCTGGCAGTTAATGCAAGATTTTTGTTGTGAATTACTGAAACTCATGTTCACATTTGAAATACTGCCTCCTCTTCGAGAGGTCAAATTTTCCCCCAAACATTAAGGTTATTGATCTCCACAAACACGCCCCCCATGCCCTAGTATGTGCGGTGCAATCCATTACTGATTCAAGACTTCTTGGTTTTTATGTTGAGGAAAGGAAGAAGAGAAATAAAGTGAAATTCTCTGTGAAACTCTCCTGGGGGAAATAAAGCTGATAAGAGAACTGATGTTGACAACACTAATGTCTATGCCGCTTAGGCAAGTGCACATCAGATGTGAAGAGGCTTTAGTACTTTCATTAAGAAGAGGTGGGTATTATTTTGTTTCTGCTTGTAATGAAAATGATCATCTTACTGTGCTTTGAAATGGTAGCACGCATTGTTTGTTTTCAATACCATAGTCTCAAATAAAGACAGTATCAGTGAAATAAAATCATTATGAATAATATATTATAATGTGCTAGAAGTTTAACCGCAGTGATATAACTAATAGGTAGACCACTTAAAAGTAAAGTCTTCAACAGTAAAGAAATAATTCATCTAAATACTATATTATGGAAAATGCAAAAAAGATATAATGAACTGCTCTGTTCCTCTGTTCTAATACGTTGGGCCTAAGAGAGTGGAATGTTTACAACTGGAATTGCCATCCATATCCTAAATAGCTTTTTAATGACATTGTTCTTCTTTGGTTAAATTATGTCACATAAAACGTCCCAGAGAAATGAAAAAGAACACAACAATGAACAAGATGTATAGAGTTCCCAAACTTGTTCTATACCCTTGCTGAAATGCTCATCCGTTACTGAACACACTTTCCAAGCAGCCATTCTGACCTTTCTAATGAGCATCTTTTGAGACTCACAACTGTCATAAAAGGAAAGAGATCTTAATAACCAAGAAAGTTAAGCCTCACTCATTAAATATTGCATAATCCATTTACTGGGGAGTAGGAAAGATCAATATACTAAGTATGGTGATCTCAAATAAGCTTAAATGAATGTTTTTATATTTGGATAACAATGACATACTTTGGGCCCTAATTATGAGTGAACATTTTAATACAAAGCACATAAACACTTCTTATTTCTGAAAATCTATTTAAAAACTTTTAGTTATGCCTTTGATGCCTGACCTATTTATGCACGAGTTATACTATACATGAAAGTCGAAGAGACTATATGGGTCCCACATAATATAACTAAGTTTCCGTATCAAAGGATATTTATTCTTCTCCATTACAAATTGAGATAGACTGAAAAGTACTCAGGAATAGCAATCTTTATATAACCTGTCCAGTTGACTGTTGAATACCAAATTTCTGTATCCAAATAGCTAGCTATATATATAAATATATAATATATTAAAATATATAATATATTAAAATATATTTTATATTAAAACATATTTATATAAACATATTTAATATATTTTTATATGTATAGTTTTGAAAACTCTCAAATCAAAGAAATGCAGATTATAGGGGATGAATATTAAAAACTTTTCAAAACCAAATCTACTCATGTCGTATTGATGTTGCACTTATATGCTTCATATGTTGACTTATATCTTAATTTGTGCTTACCCACATCATCAGCGATGCCAGGTTTTGTGGTAAAGCTCAGATTCATTATGTTTCTTTAACAGTGCCTAGCACAATACGGAGCCCATTTAAGAAGAAGCTTTGATGATGGTTACAAACCCCAATGGAACTCCCAGTTACCAAAAGGATATATTGTAAAAAAAAAAAAAAAAAAGTTAACAAAGTTATAATCATCGATAACGAAGATTCTAGCACAATTTGTCACTGTTTTTAAGTACTCTTTTTAAGTAAAAAGGCAACATCTGAGTCACGCAGGGTTTCTCACACTTGAGTGCACACACTGCACTGTAGACTTGGACCTGACCCTGATGCTGGGCTGTGGGGGAGGCCAAGGCTCTGTTTCTAACGTGCTGCCAGGTGAGGCCAGTGATGCTGGTCCAGAAATCACACTTTGTGCAGCCAGAGAAGAGAACTATTTCCAGGAAGCCGATGAAAAGCCTCAGCCCCTTCCCGGAGTGCTCCTTGGATCCTCATGGGCTGTCCTGTGAAGGGGCTTATCCCCAGCACTGTGCACTGCCTCAGCCGAGTCAATGGCCGTCACTGCTCTGAGGACAGAAGCTTCAAATGGAAAATATAAAGCACGGACAGCCTAGCTCTACTTTAAAGAATTAAATGTATCCTTTTCCCATTGAAGCATGTATTCATTAATCAAACATCTGATCTGTCGAACATCAACAAAGTGCCACTGTCAGGCAAGATGGAATTTCAAAAGGTACAAACTTTGTACTTAAGGAGCTTGCAGTATGGTAGGAAAGTTGAAATATCCTCCCCAAACACAAGTAACTGTACCCCGATATAGAAAGGAATCATGTCCTCAAAGAAGTGAAAAGCAGGGGGCGGGGTGCCTGGGGGGGAGGCTGAGAGATGCACAGCTGTGTGACAAGAGCCTTCCTGATGGCGGTGGGGGTCCCCCTCTGAAAGGTGAGCCGGGCTGAATATGGAGAGATGCGGTGAGAAACGGTCCACACAGTCCTATCGATAGAAATTTGAGTGTTCTTGTTAACCTTTTTATTTCTGCAACCAAAATGCTTAACATTTAACATCTTAGGGCATGTTTTATTAAAAGACTTTTCCAGACTTCAAAGATTAGAGATTCTCAAAAAGCTCTGGAGTTCTCAAAGTGGAGTTTCCGAAACAGTAGCAACTCCACAAAGGGGCAAGTTCTCGGTCCCCAGTGAATGAGACGCTCTGGGCCACTCAGGACCCAGGGTTCTGTCGAAACAAGTCTTGTACAATTAAGTTGGAAAACCAGTGACCTAGATCTTCTCTGCCTCAATATGAATATGAATTTCTTCAGGATCCTGGGTTCCCCTCCCCACCGCACAGAGAATCCGATTTAGCACCATCGAGGGAAGGACTGAAATACACATTTTTGTTGAATTCATTAGGGTGATAGTGGTTCACAAAACCACATGAAATATGCATTTTTAATAAGCATTCCAGCCTCTTCTGACACACGTGGAACACAGACCCCATTCTGAGAAACACTGAGTTAGAGTCTCAGAATAGGGATGAAAGAAAGGAAACAGGGATGTGAAGGAACTCAACAAAAACACGTAAGAAGGGAAGAAAGATAAAGTAAAACTGCTCTATGTTTATCCATATGAAACAAGCCAGAAAGGAAAGGGTTTGATTCTGAATGCTCTGGAAAGAATATTAGATCCAGAAAGCTGATACCTAAGTAACTCACGCATTTCATAAAGTTTGATGGACAGTTCCACGAGGATTTCTCAATAGCCATAAACAATTCCTCTTTTATAACAGAGGTCTCCGAGTATGACTCCTCTTGACATTACAAGTGTAGAGAAATCGCTCACGTTCTTCTCCTCCAGATGCCCAAGAAAAATTTGATAAGGCATTGCCGTTTTTAAAGGACTGTCGTTTATTGCTTGTCGGTCACAGGAGAGCTTAATAGCTGAAATTACTCCTAAAGCCTCATCCTGTTTAGAGAATGAGGTGAGCATTAGTCATTTCCTCTCAGAGGTTCCTTTCCTTTTCCTATAAACTTCTAGGGATAAATCTCAGATAGACTTAGTATCTACAAACTAAAGTTCTGACTCAGTAGAAGCTACAACTTCATAGCATAATGAGGTGAATTACTAGATTTGAAGGTTGAATTTTACCCTCTAATCCTCCTCATTTTAGAACAAATTGAATTGCCCATTTTAAGGTTATTCCAAACAGAGGATAAAAACATGGCTTTCCTGAAGTCCTGGAGGAGGCGTTTCATTTCTGGGGTACCGAGCAAAACAGGGCTCCCAAAATGAAATGTGCAGGCTGCCGCTGGGTGACCCCTTTGTCCAGCCAGGCCTGGGTGTCTGTCCTTCTTTTAGCGTGTTAGAATCGGGGTGAAGAGCAAAGGCCCTGGGGCCAGACCCCACCACCACCGCAGGAGTGTGTGACTTTGGGCAAATCACCTCATCTCTCCCCACTGGTTTTCTCAGCTATAAAATGGGCACAGTGATCGTAATAACTTCGTGGGGTGGTTATAACAGTTAAAAAGATCCTAAAACATGTAGAAAAGGCCTTGACACTTAGTAAGCCTTTAAATGTTTTTATTATTCCACATAGTTTATGTAGCATAGAGTGGATCTAAGTAGACATAAAGATGGCACTTAAAATATCATATAAAAACACATGCATCATTGAAAGTACTTTGATAAGTGAATCACTCCGCCTAGTCGAAAATTCAGTAGATTAGAATTCTAACAAACCTCAGGGAGGAGCTTCAGCCCTTTCTCCCCAGCTTTATTAGTATTTCCACTCCAAAGTACTCCTAAAACAGTGTTTTTCAAATTTCTTAGGTTGCCAGGTAGGTATTGCGGCTCCTGCCTTAAATGCAGGACCTCGATGGGCTACCTAATCTCTCTGGACTCCAGTTTCCCAATCTGTAAAATGGGCTCGTGAGCAAGCACCTGCTGTAGAGAGATCCTCAGGGACAGAACTGCTGTGTCACTGCAGGAGGAGGCTGCTACTGTCCCAAGGTCCTCAGCAACGAAGGGATGTCAGTACTGGCACATATGGGTCCATGGCACCTCCCAAAGCAGCCACCTCCCAAAGCAGCCACCCAAAAGGGAGAAATGTCTCCCAGACCTTGTCTTTTACCTTTCAGATTCATGCAAACTTTTATAATTCTATTCCATGATATAGCTCTGTCTTTCTAGCCAATATGTAAAAATGTTTTAAATTGCTTTCTGGTTAAATTACTTAAATTTCCCCCTCCTCTCTTCCTTCAATACTCCTCAAGTAAAACTGATACGTGTTGGGTCCCCATTTATTCCCTCAGAGGTAAGGACATCTCTTTAAAGAAACCCTAGAGGAAACGGCTAGGCAAAAATCACATTTTCACAAGCAAGCTACGATGCAAAGTCTAGTGAAGTAAACTATTCAATTCTTAAATATTCTCTCCCTACCTTTTACTCACCATCAAAGACCCAGTATAGGCTCTTTGTGTGGAAACGCACAGCACTGGAATTGAAAGCGGGAGAAGTGGCCCTAGGGAAGCCAGAATTCCGTGAAGGTGAGGCTCCCCCACGGAGCTGTGGCACGGCTCCCACACACATTGTTTGGCATGAAATGTTCCCGGGAAAATTTTGGCGAGATGTCTCCCACATTTCAGAAGCACGGAGTTGTACTCTAGAATTTGTAAATTTTCGGAAGAGTGCTCCAAGACTTTAATGCAATGATTGCTCTATTGTTTTTAAGGGAAGAAGAACTCGTTTCTAGTTTTTGTGCAATGAAACACCTTAATGTGGACACTAAAAATTTTATCTTGGTCTTCAAATTTAAAAGAGAAATTTAGGTTTGTTCATAGCTTATCATAAATGGGGTCTCCCAGTCTAATAAATTCAGAATCCTGTGATTTATAATAAGCTTTTAAAATAAACTTTCTATCATGTAGCAGTCATAATGCCATAAAACATTAAGTTAAACTCCCAATTATTACTCTTTCTCTAAATATAAGTCAAGCTAAGTTGATTTATGGACTTCATAGCTCTCTTGTGGGGAGGTTATAGAAAAAAGAGAAATGCTACCTGCAGTGTCACTGGAGACCTATTCCTTAGGTCTTAGAACCACAGAAAATAAAAATTGTACTTTAAAGTGTCTAGTAGTAAAATGTATATATATACTCTAACAATAAATGGAATTTTATCATTTATTAACCAATTGCAATAAATTAAGAAGCATTTTTATATTTGGCATGTGAATGGTGTTTTTTCCACTTAATGATTTATTTCTTTTAAGTGACGGTTATAAAAGTATACATATCAACAGCATAAACCACTTGTCTCTTAAGATTCTTTTTTCTATTAAAATTTGTGTTGGGAATTTGATAGATACATTAACAAAAGTTTTCAGTGATTATTTTCTTTTCATCAGAAGCTTTGGCGATCTTTACACTTTCAAGGAAACAGAGCCTTAAAGTGAAGCAAAATCACCACATGAACATATGTAAGCTAATATCTTCTCTTTTGGCAAATAAATTAAAATATAGTGCTGGGAAGATAAAAGACTTCAATTGACTTACAGGTTTTTAAACAGCAAATTTTATATTTTCCTTGGAAACTTAACTATGATTATTCCCCTATGTATTTTTTAAAAGATTTTTTAAGGCTAAGTTTTTCAGCCCTGACCATGTGGCTCAGTTGGTTGAGTGTCATCCCAAAAAGCAAAAGGTCGCCAGCTGGATTCCCGGTTAGGGCACATGCCTGCATTTGTGGGTTAGGTCCCCAGTTGAGGGCACGCAGTTGGGGACATGGGAGGGGCAACGCATTGATGTTTCTCTCTCGCATTGATATTTCTCTCCCTCCCTTCCCTTCTCTCTGAAAATAATGTTTAAAAAAAATGTTTTTTTAAGGCTACGCTTCCCAGAGAGACGGTCTGGGTGCACAGACGTGAGACGCTTTGTAGGTGAGGCCCACCTGAACCAGTTTGACCTCTACAGGGCCACTGCCCACCAGCTCGAGTTCAGAGTCCACTGTAAGCACCCAGAGGAGAAGGCAATGCATTTTTTATGCATTGCCTCAAATACACTATTTAACTTAGGGGCCAGGGGAGATATTTTTACATTTTTCCTATCAAAAAACCAAAACATACTCAATGATTAAAAAATAAAAACACCAGAAAATGCAAACGTGTCAAAAGAAAAACAAACAAACTGAAGTTCTCTTAAACCTTCCTCGCACCCTCTTCCAAAAAACCCTACACCAGCAATATTCTCCACAGGAACTCACTGTTAAAGCCTGATGTATAAAAATTATTTGACTTTTATGAAAATATATTTATGAATATTTATGAAAATAATATTTTTATGAAAATATAATAGGTATATTTTGTATATGTATAATTTTACAATAATATACAATTATACTATAAATATTATTCTACATGTTCCCATAGAAAAATGAATTTTTATTAGATGTCATGGCTCAAATAGTCAGGAAGACAAGAAGTAGTTGGATTGCCTGGTGATGCAGTGGTTTAAAGCTATGATAATGGTGTGCGCCATTTACTTCCTGGGAATTTACCAACTAACAAGATGTCAAAGGAGCAGAACGTTCCCGTCTGCTCTCTGGAGCAGCAGCTCAGCAGGTAGAGCCAGGATCGTGCATATAAATGTTTGCACTCTGAATATTCCCGCCTCCTGACCCTACTCTAGGTTCAATACACACCATGTCCCCTTGATTAGTGCAATCTGTACAATAAGGTAGTAAATTAAACTTTTCTTATGGTTTCTTATTTACCGTACTTGATTGGGTTCCAGCTATGCCATAGCATCACCCAGTTATAAAAACCACAATGATTAGCTTGAGATGTCGATACATCACGATTTCAGATATTTCACTCTCATCATCTTGACGGAGTTGTTTTTTAGCTACCTACTTGCTGTTTTTACAGCAGACTGTTCTTATTCATTACATTTTGCTTTGTCCTAATTTCATTTTCTAAGCTCATGCATCTTATCTTGTGGTTCTAAGGGGTGTGTGGGTATGTGTGTGTATGTGAGAGAGAAAAAGAGAGAGGGAGGGAGAGAGGCATTGTGAAAGCTGTGTGGATGCTAAGGAACTCTCCACTCAAAGGAGATGTGAAGTAAGGATAACATTTAGGATGTATGTTGTCATTGCATTGACCTTTGAATGATGATCCCGGGTTTGCATAGGTTCTCACAGGATATCCACTTCATTGTAGAAATGAATAATAAAACATACAGTTGTAGTGTGTTGGGTCATATTGTCCTGCATTATGAGTATCTAGACCTGTATTTTATTTAAGGAAATTTATCAAATATTTATGAAGCACCTGCTATATGCCATGAATTATGGTAAGCATTGGTGACACAGTGTGAACAAGAGAGACCTAATTCTGGCCCTACTAGATTTTCCAGTCCAAGGGGGAAGACAGCCATGGAACAAGGGTATATAGACATCAAGGCTATTCCAAAAGAGTAGGCAGTGGTGCTTCAGAACTGTAGAGCAAAAAGATCAGAGCTACCCTCCCGGGTTGGGGAAGGAATCTATTCCTGAGGATAAAGTAGCCAGCAAAGAGGGGAGAGGATAAGAGATGTTGAATATTGGGATCTCCTAATGAATGGTCATAAAGTACCTGTTGTTTTCGGAAATCAATGATTATCAGATATTGACTAACAAAGCATTTTTTTATGCTATTGGAGAACTTCTACAAGTAAGGTCTTGTCACAACATGCTAAGAATGTAGGCCAAGACTCTCAAAGCACAAGATTATTGCTTCTGGTTCTGATCTACCAGTCCAGGTACCAACCAAGTTCTGCTTTTTGTTCATTCTCTTTCCATCACCCATCTCAACCGGTATTATATGTTTTTCCCTCCCTCACCCCAACACTCTTCTAGCCACACCCATCAAATAATAATACTATAGAGTACAATGTTTCTCAAAATATAGTATAACTAGTATAAAAAGAGATTTAGGTAGAATGAGGACAAACTTTTCAATATGCATTTATTATTACAAATTCCTTCCTTTTAAATGAATTCAATTAATACTCGCAAGTCAATTTAAAGAAATATATTGAGTAAATGAGAGTAAAGCAACATTTAGGTAACATCATTATAGCAGGAGTGCACAAACTGACAATTTAAGCTTCACTGATATTGGTGAAATTAACATGTTCTTAATCCACAGCTGAGTTTCTGGTGGGTGGTCAGTTTTTAAGGAATGATCATTTCCTCGTCCTTCCCTTTCTTACTGTCTACAGGCTGACCTTCTTGCTGCCAATTCTTAATTGACTTTTACTATTAATGATAAAATGTAAGACACTGCCCATTGACTATACTTCGGAATAAAATCTTGAGATAATCTTTTTACAGTGCATTTTCTAAAATTAGGTTAGATAAGCACATAGAGACGTAGAAACAGACACAGATACACACATATACGAGTCAGTAGAAAACAATGTGTTAAAAGACTGGAAATCCTTTTCTACACTAATGATTATTAGGCAGAGAGCTTTAATATTACTGTGATAAAGACTGTTTGATACACTATGAGTTTATCTTGTTTTATTTTTCTCTAGATGAAAAAGAAGGAAGAGAAACAGAGGCTTTTAAAACTAGAAAAGAGGTCGACTCTCAGCTCCACCATTTCCTAGCTATGTGACCTAGGTCATAACCTTCTCCTCTGGGTCTTGGTTTCCTCATCTAATGATACCACACCTTATAAGGCTGTTTAGAAAGTAGAGACAATGTGTGTGAGGCAAGGAACACTAGACTTTACTTAAGTGCTAAAAACATGATTATTATAGTTATAATTTTCAAGATTTTCTATTGTTCATGACAAAACTATATGAATACCTCTTTGCAGAAGAGACACTATTACTCTTAAATCTGTTTATGAGAAAAGAAAAGCCTTAAGTAAATTTTCTTGAATCTTTGAAACAGTATCAGTTGGATTTCGTTATAGATAACAGAAGCCATTCTTAATGTTTTAAGCAGAAGGATACTTCATACAAAGTATAAATACATAGGTTTTTTTTTTTACATCATCATTGGAGGGTCCAGAGAAGCTAGCTGGTACTAGGCTGAGCCATCAGAAGAACAATGCAAAACAGGCCAAACTAGGGGAGAGGCTGTTCTTCCAAAGAAACAGGAAGTCAAGAAATGGGCCCAGCAGCTATTGGTTCTGGGAGAATGCACAGTCCATCCAGGGTCAGGGTGCCAGGGCCATCATGCTTGGCTCCAGAGTAGGTTCGCTGCATAAAACACAGGGCGCCAATTTAAATTTGAATTTCAGATCAACAACAAATATTTTTTTAGTATAAGTGTGTCCCAGGCAACATGACAGACTTATACTGAAAAAAAATTGTTGCTATGAAATTCAGATTTAACTGGGAGTCATGTGTTTAACTGGGGGTCCTGAGTTATTCCTCCTTGATCTGAAATTCAAATTGAACTGGGTGTCTTATATTTTTATTTGCTAAATCTGACAGTTACAATCTGGAGCTGCCCAGAGCCTACTGTTAGCGGCAGAAGGTGGCCTTGCATGATGCTACCTCTCGTCAGTCTCAGGGTTGTATCAAATTGGCAGAAACTAAATCACACCAGGAATTCTGGCTGCAAAGGACACTACCCTTAGCTTTTCATTCTCTGTATTACATTAGAAGACACACAAGGTTTACGAAGGAACATATGAAAAGCAGACACTCCAGCACAATAGCTACACAATAATATTGCGTAATTGCATTTGTAGTTTGTTTTGTATTTAAGAAATACATGTTTCTTAAGCATCTGTTACTTTTCAGGTATGGCTAAATACCTATAAGCAAAAAAGAAGCAATCCTGACGGTTCCAGCTAGGATGGAGGGGTAGGTAGAAATGCTTCGCTTCCTCACACCACCGAAAGAAGGATAACCACCAATTGAAAAGCAATAAACAACCAGAACTGCCAGCGTAGCAAGCGGCATAGAACTCCAACAACCAAGGAGTTAAAGAAACATTCATCTAGACCCGTGGGAGGGGCAGAGATGGGCAGCCGGGCAGGGGAGAGAAACAGGTAGGGCGAGGCAACAGACCGCGGGGGCGAGGAGGGGCTGGCTGGCCGGAAACGAAAGACTCAAAACCTCCAGCTGTAAAATACTGTGGGGGCTGCAAAGGCAGGAGAAACTCCCAGTCTCACATGAGAGTTTGTTGGAAAGTGGGGCAAGAGCTGAGGCGAGCCAGTGGCGTTGTTCCCTCTCTAACCCCTTCCCCACAGACAGTGCCACTCCGTGACAAAGAGGGTTGCCCTGCCCTGGTGGATACCTAAAACTCCACCCCTTACAATGTAGCAGGAGCATGGAGACAAAAAAAATGTGGTCCAAATGAAAGAACAGATCAAAACTCCAGAAAAAGAGCTAAGCGATAAGGAGATAGCCGACCTATCAGATGCAGAGTTCAAAACACGGGTAGTCAGGATGCTCACAGAATTGATTGAGCTCGGTTGCAAAATGAAGGAAGAAATGAAGGCTACACAAAGCGAAATAAAGGACAATCTACAGGGAACCACCAGTAAAAGGAAACTGGGACTCAAATCGATTTGGAACAAAAGGAAGAAATAAACATCCAACTGGAACAGAATGAAGAAACATGAATCAAAAAAACTTAGGAGAGGCAGAGGAACCTCTGGGAGAACTTTAAATGTTCCAACATCCAAATCATAGGGGTGCCAGAAGGAGAAGAGGAAGAGCAAAACATTGAAAAGTTATTTGAACAAATAATGAAGGAGAACTTCCCCAATCTGCCAAAGGAAATAGACTTCCAGGAAGTCCAGCAAGCTCAGTGAGTCCCAAAGAGGTTGGACCCCAGGAGAAACAAAGAAAGGCACATCATAATTACATTACCCAAGATTAAAGATAAGGAGACAATCTTAAAAGCAGCCAGAGGAAAGGAGACAGTTACCTACAACGGAGTTCCCATAAGACCATCAGCTGATTTCTCAAAAGAAATCTTACAGCAAGAAGGGGCTGGAAAGAAGCATTCAAAGTCATGAAAGGCAAGGACCTACATCCAAGAATACTCTATCCAGCAAAGCTATCATTTAGAATGGAAGGGCAGATAAATTTCTTCCCAAATAAGTTAAAGGAGTTCATCATCACCAAGCCCTTATTATACGAAATGTTAAAGGGATTGATCTAAGAAACAGAAGAAGATCAAAAACTATAAACAACAAAATGACAACAAACTCATAATTATCAACACCTGAACCTAAAAAACAAAAACAAAAATGAAGCAAACAACTAGAACAGGAACAGAACCATAGAAATTGAGATCGCAGGGTGGGTTATCAGCAGGGGTGCAGGAGAGTAAGAATAGGCGGGAAATGTACAGGGAATAAGAAGCATAAGTGGTAGGCACAAAATAGTGAGAGGGAGGCTAAGAATAGTACAGGAAATAGACAAGCCAAAGAACTGATATGTACAACCCAAGAACATGAACTAAGGAGGGAGGGAATGCTGGAGGGCTGTGGGGCAGGGCAGAGAGGGAAGAAAGGGGAGAAAAAATTGGGACAACTGTAATAGCATAATCAATAAACTATATGTTAAAAAAAGAAGCAATACTAAACAAAAAAAAGGCAAGCTTCTCACAGAGCTTATATTCTAGTGAAGAAAAAATACAATTAATACAACAAAAATATAATTAATGTAATTAACAAGAAAACCTATAAATTATAGAAATGCATAAAATTGAAAGTAAAAGCCATTTATAACCCTACCAGTCCTTCTTCCATTTTGATGCAAAAAATATAAATATAAATCTCCTTATCTTTTTCTCCCTCCAATTTTCCCTACCAGAGACAATCATTAGAAAAGTTGTGTGTATGTTTGTGTGCTTGCACACACAAATATTGCAAGAAAACTGAGCCTGGTCGTTAAGCCCTACAATGGTGGAACGTACAGTCTCAGTTCATCTGCTGAAAGGGTCAATACTCACGAAGCTAATTAGAAAAAGATGAAATCCAGACATCTCTTCTCCCTTTCCTTGGGGTCCTTGGAGCCTAATTCTGTTCCAGTGTCTGTCTGGGAGTCACCTCCTGGTCTCCATCCCCAGTCCAGGTGCCTTCCGCCTGCTGTCTTTCCCTCTACCCACGCGATCTTCTCCGTCAGAGAAGACTGACGCAGTCTGAGTGAGAATGGAGCACGTGCAGGGCACAGCAAACCCCTTCCTGGAGACCACTGATCAAGCGTTGATCAATTTCCATGTCCAATTTTCATTTGCTGACGCTAAAGTATCTCCGGTCCATTAATGTGGGGGTGTGGGGAGATGAAGGAAATAAGGAGATAGAACCCTTGCTCTGCGCTGGTCTCCCCGCCCCACCCTCACCTTCCCTCTCTCGCACAGTGAAGTCATAACTCCTTGAGTTGTAACTCCTGATCGCAGGTATCCGACTCTGACTACCTGACCATGTTTTTCCACCCAATTCTTCACAAAAACTCTGCTCCAGCCACTCTCTAAACATTCTTTTGTACTTTCCCATTTCGACCTCTCTGCCCTGACACCAGTCTGTGTGGAAGACCTTATTGTTCGGCACCCCTGCCCGCGGGCCTTCACGGGGCTCAGGACCCAGCGTCTGGGCTCCTTCCTTGGTGTGAGGGAGCAGGGAGTGAGGAGGCAGAGGGAAAAGCCAGCAAAAGGCATGTATATGGGAGGTTTTACGGTGCGCAGCTGGGGGTTAGTGTTGTCCCAGATGAAACATGACAGAAAAACTTTATACTACTCTGACTTTCCATGAAATAGAATTAGAATAAAATGTACTAATAAACCGATTTTTAAAAAAACAACAACAAACACTCACATACTGACAGTTTCTTTGTAAGTGTATTGCAGGCACCAGCAGTTCTGGTTCCTGCTCGTACAAGAAACAGCCTTGACCATGACTTTGGTTGACGCAGATCCCTCACCTGCAGGAGCTAGGCTGGCACTGACCATATCGGGACGAGCAAGGACATTGCTTTCATGTCCGAAGCCTCTCCCCCGATCGCTTTGTTCTGCTTTCCCTCTCCCTCCCTATGAAAACCTCTGCTTGCACTGAGATGTTAAGATGGGTTTTTGAGGACATTCAAGTCATTGGCACTCAAATAAACCCCTTCCCTTTACATCAGCACCTGTCTCATGAGTTTGGCTTTTGTTTGACTGGCAGCCGGAACTTGGGTTCTGTTTCACAGAGAGCAGAGCCACAAGCAAATGCTTCTGGGCAGTGACTTTATCAAGAAATGCAAACTCAGCCCTGGCTGGTGCTGCTCAGTGGACTGAGGGCCAGCCTGTGAACCAAAGGGTTGCCAGTTTGATTCCCAGTCTATGGCACATGCCTGGGCTGCAGAGGTCCCCGGTAGGGGGTGCGTGAGGGGCCACAACACATTAATGTTTCTCTCCCTCTCTTTTTCCCTCCTTTCCCCTCTCTAAAAGCAAATAAATCTTTTTTTAAAAAATGCAAACCCAGGAACCAGGAGCAGTAACAAAAGGGAATAAGACAGGAAAGAAAGAAGCACTAATACAAGGTAAGCTCTGAAACTGGCCACCAGTGAGTGCAAACTGATCGTGTACTCTCCCGCACTGTCCTCCAGTAGACTGTAGAAACTGCGTCTCAGGACGCTCCCACAGAGATGCAAGGGAGAGGAGTCTGTCTACTAGTTCCCTTCTCCCATCATCCAGTTCACTTGACAGGGACTTAGTTCTGCTGCATATCTGCTGCACGTGGCTGGGCACCGGGAGAATCCCACAGCTCCCCATGCCTCAGCACCGAGCGGTGCCCAGGGCAATAGGTGAGAGAGGTGTGGTTGTGCATGAGGTGAGGGGCTGCTGGTAGGCACGTGAGGTTGGTCTGAATCTCATGTGTGGCTGGGGCTGGGACGAAAGAGTCTGGAGGTGAGTGAGGGCAAAGAATCTAAGCAGCTTATTAAATGTGTGTCTGAGTCAACATCTGAAGTAACTCACTAATGAGGGCCTTATCCTCACGCGGACCCACATATCATGCCAAGAAAGTTTACCCAACAATGTGAAGCCCCACCACAATGTCTTACAAGTGAAAATCCACTTTCCCTTGTGAAAATCTGGCATGTCAAACTAAAATCAAAGGAAGCTAAGTGGACAAAGGTGTTTCCCCCTCCCCCACCCCCCATAATGCCTGATCTTGGTGAAAACGGGTCTCTAAAGAGCTGGATAGGTACTGGAAGAATGAAACTAAGAAGGAAAATAAATCGACTGAAGCAAGCCTGGATGAGTTAAAAGTTAGGAAACCTTGTTACTGTTAGTGAGATAAAGGAAAAGGGTTATTTGCTTCGCTCGAGAGATATCCTATAGGACTTCCATCGAGATGGAGGCATAGGCAGACATGGTTCACCTCTTCACACAACCACATCAAAATTACTATTAAACATAGAATAACCATCACTCAGAACTATCAGAAACTGAGCTGAATGGAAATCTGACAACTACGGAATTAAAGAAACCACATCCATCCAGACTGGTAGGACGGGTGCAGACATGGAACAGGCTGGTCCCTCAGCCAGATGTGGTAGATATAAATTTGCTAGGGATATCTTCGGAGCAAGGAGTCCAGCCCTACACCAGGCCCTTAGTTCAGGGTACCACTTGCAGGAAGGTAAGTCCCCACAACTGCTGGCTGTAAAAACCAGCAGGGATTGAGTCAGTGGAAGAAACTTCTGGAGCCCCAAGAAGTTCCTCTTAAAGAACCACACACAGACTCACCTACTCAGGCTCACTCCCTCTGAGCTCCAGCACTGAGGTGGCAGCTTGAAGGGCATCAGTGGTGTAGAGGGAGAAACTGGTATCTGGCATCGAAGTGAGCAGAGGCCATTGCCCCTTTTCTAAATCCTCCCCACACAAAGCCGGCAAGCTGGTGCCATATATGAGACTCCATCAACCTGCCTAACACTGTTTGCCCAGCCTTGGAGATCCCCAGAGACTCTGCCTCACCCAATTTATGAGACCACCCACGCCGCTTTTCCATATGAATGGCTGGTCTTGATTCATGCTTCACAATTTCCTAAATCCTCTCAAACAAGAAACACTTGGCCTCCGTGAGCCCCAAGCCGGGCACAAAGAGCAACCAGCCTAGATTCAGAGCTTGGCTTCACCTGGGAATCTCCAAGCCAAGCACAAGTAGCCGCCATCTCAGATTGCTTTACAGTTCAGGCAGGGTGGCCCCAGGCAAAACACAGTTAGGGACTGACCTTGGCCTGCACCACCCAAGGAAACCCCAGGGCCAGTACACCCATGTCGTGTCTATGATGTGGACAGCTACAGACCACATCAGAGCACCACCAATATGCCCCTGCAGAGCTGATCCTCCACTGAGAGCACAGGTTGGTGGTTAAGTGGTCACAGCCAATCCTTGCAGCTAACTTGCCTGGGTAAATCCCTCTCATTGATCTGCCAACAACAGCCAAGTTTCAACTACAAAAGGAGGGTGTACTCAGCCCACACAAAGGGTGCACCTCAAGGACTCAGCTTTAGTGATAGAGGAGCTTGTACCACTGGATCCTATAGGACACCTACTACATTAGGCCACTCTGCCAAGACAGGGTGTCATAATAGCTCTACCTAATACATAGAAACGAACACAGAGAGGTTGCCAAAATGAGGAGACAAACAAACATGGCCCAAATGAAAGAACAGATCAAAACTCCAGAAAAAGAGCTAAGTGACAAGGAGATAGATAACCTATCTGATGCAGAGTTCAAAACACTGCTTATAAGGATGCTCAAGGAATTTAGTGAGGACCTCAACAGAATAAAAAAGATCCAGTCAGAAATGAAGGATACACTAACTGCAACAAAGAACAATTTACAAGGAACCAAGAGCAGAATGGGTGAAAGGGAGAATCAAATCAATGATATGAACATAAGGAAGCAAAAAAACGATCAATCAGAGCAACAAGAAGAAAAAAGAATCCAAAAATATGAGGATGGTATAAGCAGCCTCTGGGACAACTTCAAGAGGCCCAACATTCACATCATAGGGGTGTCAGAAGAGAAGAAAAAGAGCAAGAATTTGGAAATCTATTTGAAAAAGTAATGAAAGAAAACTTCACTAATTTGGTGAAGGAAATAGACATGCAAGTCCAGGAAACACAGAGGCTCCCAAACACCATGGATTCAAAGAGGTCCCCTCCTCTTTGACACGGTCATATTAAAATGCCAAAGGTTAAAGATAAAGAGAGATTCTTATAAGCTGCAAGAGAAAAGAAGTTAGTTATACGCAGGGGAGCTCCCATAAGACTGCCAGCTGATTTCTCAAAAGAAACTTTGCAGGCTTTGAATATTGACAAGAAATATTCAAAGTCATGAAAAGCAGGGACCTACAGCCAAGATTGCTCTACCCACCAGATATCATTTAGAAGCGAAGGGCAGATAAGAAGCTTCTCAGACAAGAAAAAAGCTAAAGGAGTTCATCATCACCATACCATTATTATATGAAATGTTAAAGGGACTTATTAAAGAAAAAGAAGAAGATCAAAACTATGAACAATAAAACGGCAAAAAACACAAATCTATCAATAATTGAATCTAAAAAACAAACCAAGCACAAAAGAAGAACAGACAGAATGACAGACACAGAGAGTGTCTGATGGTTGCCAGATGGGAGGTGGTGTGGGAGAAAGGGTGAAGAGGTGAGGGATTAAGAAGAACAAATAGGTAGTTACGGAACAGCCGTGGGGATGTAAGGTACAGTATAGGAAACGGAGTAGCCAAATATAGGAAACGGGGTAGCCAAAGAACTTATATGCATACCTATGGAAATGAACAATGGTGAGGGGATTGTTTGAGGGAGTGGGGGGTGCTGGATGGAGGGGCGGCAGGGGGAAAAATCAGGATAACTGTAATGGCATAATCAATAAAATATAATTTAAAAAGAAAACAACAAAAATAGAACTAATAATAGAAGATATTCTATAAGGAATTTTTAGCTTTTTTTTGTTTTTTTGCTTGTCTTCTAGGAAGCACTAATTACAAGTGTATATAGATTTTTTAAAATATATGTTTATAAAGTTACATTAAAGAGAGAGAGGAAGAAATCTCAAGGAACCAGATGTTCAGAACCTTTATAGGTGCTATCCCGGCAGGGAGCCAACATGAAAAAAATGAACATGTTTATCTGTTGGAAGAATAAAAGTAGCAGGAAGAATACAGGCTTGAACAAACATTGTGTAAAGAAAAAGGAAATATGCATGACCAATTTCTTTGTAGTCATCAGCTTATATTTATTCTTTAAAATCTGGATACTCTTGAATACATTATGAGTAGATATTGGTAAAAAGGCCAGTGTTTGTACAATCATGCAGTATTATTTCCAAAGGAATTATTTCACTTTAAGGGAAATATTTGAAGTGTTAATATTCCTTAAGAAGCATTCTTGTTTAAATGCTGCACCCTATGAAGAAATTCAATTACTGAGTTGTTTCAAATATACATAAAATGATATAAACGTTTTAAAATTAATATGTAACAGAAGTGTTGTTATAATGCATTAAAGGGTTATGTTAGAAGACTAAACATAATGAATACAATAATGAAGATAGTGCAAGCTTTGTTTAAAACAATGAATACAGTTCAATTTCTGGTTTAACAGCTGTGTAAACTGCCACAGAAAGCACAGTCTATGTAACCGTATCACTGGGCACATTCTTGAAGATCAAGGGCTTGGTTATAATCAGCCATAGCTTCCTCAATCATACCTATTTTACCACGAACTTCTGCTCTAAGATTATATATCAGAGCATCATTAGGCTTCAAAGACAGAGCTGTAAAATAAAGAAGAATTCGAGGTATGTTTTACGCTAGCATTTAAAAAGTCTCATTTTTTAAAAAATAAAAATTTTATACTATAACAATGCTAATATTTGTTTGCAAACATTTTTCTTCATATGCACCTAATTACTTAGTTACATTTAAAATATTGAATCTTACTAAGAAAATTAAATGAGGAAACAGTACAAGTACAATGTCATTCTTTAAAAGGCTGGCAATGCTTATGTATAATTTCCCTAATAAATTTCTGCATCTTAGCTATCCAGTGCTCTAAGTTACTACATAAAGGAACCCATATTGATTACATTAAAATTATGATATATAGAAACATTCATTCTAATGTACACTTATCTAGACAAATAGACCTGATGGGCTTATTCTTTTGTTATTTAAAAACAAATACATCAACCACTGTAGCCTTTCCCAAGACATTACAAAAAAAAAAAAATACCTTTACTTAGATCTTCCTCAGCTAATTCATATTTCTTTAAACAACAGTAGAACTGGGCTCTGTTAAAATACACTGCAGCCCAAAATGGACAGCTTGCAACTACATTTGCAAAATCTTCTTTTGCTTCTTCATACTTCTTTAATACTGTATTTGCAATTGCTCGATTCATGGTAGCACATTCACTTTCTGAATCAAACTTTAAAGCCTTTGTGAAGTAGTCAATGGCCTACAAAATGTGGGGAAAATGATAATTTGAATATATTTTAACTGGCAGCTATACAGCAATTTGAATTACTTTTACTCATAAAATTAAGGCCAATGGCATTTCCAGGGGATCGTGGAAGCATTTTATCCAAGATACAGATGATAAGGAGGTATACTGTCTGTAGAGACTGCAAAAAACAGTAATAACACTGACCAATAGCTGGTCTGTTTTTTGTTATCACCATGTATAGGCAACTCTAAACAATGTCAGTAATAAAACATGAAAGGAGACTTGACCACACAATGCAGTATGAAGATGATGTGTTACAGAATTGTATACTTGAAACCTTCATAAACTTATTAACTACTGTCACCTCAATAAATTTAATACATTTAAAAAAAATAAAATAAATACACCTCTCTGTTAAAGTACCCTAGTACACTGTTGGTGGGAATGCAGACTGGTGCAGCCACTGTGGAAAGCAATATGGAATTTCCTCAAAAAACTAAAAATGGACCTGCCTTTTGACCCAGCAATTCCACTGCTGGGATTAGACCCTAAGAATCCTGAAGCACCAATTCAAAACAATACATGCACCCCAGTGTTCATAGCAGCATTATTTACAATAGCCAACATCTGGAAACAGCCCAAATGCCCATCAGTAGATGAGTGGATAAAAAAGCTGTGGTACATTTACACAATGGAATACTATGCAGCAGTAAAAAAGTGGGAATTCTTAACCTTTTGTGACTGCATGAATGGTACTGGAGACTATAATGCTAAGTGAAATAAGTGAGTCAATGAAAGACAAATACCATATGATCTCACTTTTAAGTGGAATCTAATGAACGAAACAAATGAATGACCTAAATAGAATTAGAGGCATGGAAACATGGAACAGACTGACAGCTGGAAGAGTTGAGGTGGGGTTGGTTGAAAGAAGGTGAGGGGATTAATCAAAGAATGTATATGCATGACCTATGGACACAGACAATGGTATGGGGATTGTGGGAATGGGGGTTGGGCTGGGAGGAGGAAGACAAATGGGGAAAAAATGGGACAACTTTAATAGCATAAACAATAAAATATTTTTTTTAAAGTAAAATGCTTCACTCCCCTACCCCCACCCCACAAATCCCACAGCCCAGCCCTAGAAAAGGTTAAAAAAATTTTTTTTAATTTAAAAAATGAAAAAAATGAAGAAAGAAAAAGGGTCACAATAAAAAGATAAAATATGAGTTACCAAATTAACATGTTTCATAGAAAAGTAGAACTAAAGAGATAAAATTTGACAACAAGGCTCTAAACCTCACCAAAAAGGGATGAAAACTCAGTTTACTCTGAAAAGCTGTAAGGAAGGATGAGAGAAGATAAAAGCTTGTCAAGAAGATCAAAGACTATAGATATTCACAGCTCATCATCAAGCTGGAAGAGACCCTTCAAAGTGTGGTCTGTAGATCAGTACTGCGGTCTTGATCAACAACAAATTAGAAATTTTTAAAAAACTGTTTTTCCACCACAAATGACTTGAAATTCTGATTAGACACCCTACCACTCAAGGTAGAAATCTCTTCTTCAACTCAAAGATGAAAGAAAATCTTGCTCCTACTTTAAAACTCCCCTAAAGAAAAATGTCACTTTCCACAATAGAGTGTGCTCTCTCCAGCTCCTCACCACTTCATTTTCCCCCAGTACATCACAGTCTGGCTTCTCCCTCCCTCCAGTCCGTGAGTTCTGCTCTTGTGAAGGTTGAAGATGTCCCCAAGCCCAATGGACATTCTCGAGTTATTTTCTTCCGTGACACTTCTGTGGCATGAACATTCCTGATCTCGCCTTCCTTCTTAAAACTCTCTCTGTCTTTGAAACAGGATATCTCTCTCAATTTTCTCCCACCTCTCTCATCATTTTTTACCAGTGTCCTTCGCTGAACTATTTTTCTCTGTCTCTCAGGGTTTTTTCCTCAGTTCACTTCTATCATTGGTGAAATGAAACACTGATAGTATGGTGACCAGGAGCCCAGACCACGAAGCCAGCTTTTCAGGCTGAAATCCTGGCTCTCCCACTCATTACCTCTGTGTCTTTGGGTGAGTAACTAAAGTTCTCTTTGCCTCAATTTTCTCATCTGTAAAATGGAGTTAACACATAGAACTCTGCATCCAGTGCTGCTATGAGGATTAAGGGAGCTAACAGTAAAGTGCTGAGAATGATATGCAGAATCTAATAGGGACTCAATTATTATTGATACATCATTTTTCCCAGTGTCTACAAACGAAGATACATCATGGCCCTCGAGCAATATTTTGTGTACTTATCTCCCTATGGTTTTTGAGAGACAAGTAGATAGAGATTTTGTAACCCAATGGCAGCTAGTCTGTGCTGCAGTTGAAGAGTGGCTGTAGGGTCTGCAAGGGGGCAGCAGAACTGACATCCCGCTGTGAAGAGCTTAAAGAGAGTTCACTCCCGGGCAGGAGGCTGACACACAGTCTCCGGAAATGAGGTAAGCAGATGGCTCTAAGCAGGAACAAGCCTCCCTTCAAAAAGCAATTTAGGCTTCATTTTAATTCACTATTAAATAATTAACAAAGACAACACAACAATACATCACAAAAGCATGACTTCAATCAGGTAAGAGTAAATGCCTACCTCAGCTAAAAATAATAGAACTTAGTAAAATACGATAGTATGCTTAACTTTGAACAATTTAACTTTCTACTAAAGCTTCCAAAATATATTACTTAGAACATGAAAGTCTATAAATATAATAAGGTTATCTGAAGTACAGGAGTATTAGCTATGAAACAATTAAAGGCTGAAGACACCAACTACAATGGACAGCATTGATTTTTCAACAATTGGTCTAATGCCCTCATATTTGTAATTAATTAGAAGGCAGACCCAGTTATTTTTTAAAGTCACCTGTAGTCATGACGTATACATGCAGCTCATCCAAAAGTGGTTTAAAATCATTAAGTCACTAACTCATGATAAAAGAAACCAAAACCCATATGTATTTTAACCCTTTAGAAATTATTTGCTCCAACCCTTTCTCCTGACCATAAATCTTCATTCCAGTATAGTCAAAAGTGAAGGTGAGGGGAACAGAAGATAAAGAATTTTCTCCACAAAGAGGCCTAGGGCATAATAACACAGCTGAATAACTATTCTCAAAGCCTGCTTGTCTCTGGGTAGAATTTGCACTGTGAAACCCAAGCATCACATAGACCTGGACGAAGGACAAAATACAGTTTCAATAAAATATTAGCCCAGCTAATGACAAATGACATAAAGACATACTTAAAAAAAAACAAACTACACTTTAGATTTAACTGAATAGTTTCACAGATGATGTACAGAGTTATTAAAGAAAAATACATTTAAAATGTGAAGGTCTCCTTTTCATGTGGATCTGAAACATTTATGGAAACAAAAAGTTGCCCTGGACAATATCATTAACTCTAAATGCAGGGAAACGTAGCTAGGACCCAAGCAGAATGCGGTCTGAGTTTGATGAAGTTTAAAGCAATTGACCCTGGCTTGTCAGCCTAGGGAAACATTATCGTCCCAGCTGTCCACTGATGTCTGAGCCATGACAGTCTCACACCTTACGGAATTATACCTCCCATAATTCTTTGTCCCAGCACCTAGCCTCACCGCCGAAGTCAACCAGGCTCATCGCAGGGATCAGCAGGCTGTTTGGGGTCACGATCTAACTTGGGAAAGAACAGGACTAAACTAAGGCAATGGCAGAAGACACAGAATGGAGGGGACATGTTTGAGAAAAAATAAGAACCAAAACAGACAGGACTGGATGAATGAGGAGAGGAAAAGAAAGTTACCACTGACGCTGCTGTTTTCCCGTGGCTGACCTTATGGAAGATGACATCTTGAATTGAGAAATGGTTTATGCAAAGAGGCACTGGGCTGGGAGTGGAGGACATAGAAATTCTGTTCGGGCCCTAATGCACTTGTGAAATATCCAGTTTTAGCAACTGGTGATACATATGGGTTAGGGGCTCAAATGAAAGATGGAGACCGACCTGTAGCCTAGACATGGGTAAGGACAGGCTTTCTGAGTAAGGAAATCCAGGAAGGGGAGGAAGGCGTAAGAGTCCTGGCCCTAAAGCGCTTGCAGCCTAATTGCAGTGAGGAGAACAGACATCAGCGCACAGAGACAACTGCAGAGTGACACAAAAGAGTGTTGAATTTGTGTAGAAAGAATTGTATACAAAGCAGTGCAGAGTCAAGACCTCTTTTAAATTTATAACCACAAACCTCAAATGAGAATTTAATGTTGTCTGATAACTGTGTACGGTGCCTGGCGGAAGGGATTGCTGCGTAAAACATATAAATGTCCAACTTCTATGCTGTACACTTAAAGCCAATATAAAATATTGATTGTCAACTGTTAGTTTTTTAATTTTTTAAGTTAAAAATAAAGAATTGTGCACTGAAGGACAAAAAAAGAATTTAATGTTCTCTGCTATCATTCTCCAGCATGTTCACCCTACCGCTCTCTGAAACAAGCATTTCACATTTTCTCTTTTCTCCTCAGAAGTTCTAAACACCCTGTTCCTCTTTTTAACTGTCCACCCTCAACTGATAACTGATCCTCATATTCCATAGAGAAAATATAAATAGGAATGCCTCCTATCAGTAGCGACCAAACTATATTTAACTGTCCCCTGGCTCTCAGCCTTCCCGCGGCCGTAGTGCACAGTGTGTCCTGCTCCAAGCAAAGGCCATCCCTGCGACTTCCAAACTCTAACTCCATCGAATTCTCAAAACCTTTGATCCTAATTATCCCTGCCACTCTCTCCTGTGTCAACAATTTCTCCTTTCTACTAGATCCTCCTTAAAATTGGACCACAAATCAATTAGCTTGCATTTTAAAAACAAAAACAAGAACAAAAGAACACTTCTTTACCCACTCTAGCTATCACCCCCATTTTACTACTCTTCTTCACAGAATTTCTTAAGTCAGTTGAGCTGTCCCGAATTCTTCCTCTCCCCTCTCCTCCACAACCCCTTCCACTTAAGCCGCTGCTCCACTGCTACTCTAATGATGTGCTTGCCAAAGTCATTAATGACCTCTTCTATCCTCCTCGTCCTTGACATCTCGGCAGCATTTCACACAGCACACTTTTCCCTTCTTAAAGCCCCTATTCTCAAGAGTGATATGCTCTCCTGGCTTTCTCATTATCCTGGCTGGATGCTCCCTTCTCAGTCTACTTTCTGGCATCTCCTCTCTTTGCTTCCCTTCTAAACATTGGTGCTACCCAAGGTTTGCTCCTAAATCCCCTCTCTCCACCTGTACTATTTACCCAGGTAATCTTCCAATACAACACCACAGATATGCTAACACTAATGCAATGATGCTTATAAGAGACTGTGTTAGGGAGGTATCGCTGCCAACAAACGTAAGCCACCTCATAAAAGAACCCTTCCTTCCCTTGTTCAGCTCTGTACTCTTAAGGTGGTTATAAATGCCAAGCATGTGGCAGGTACATCATAACTATGTACAGATTGAAAAAATGAAGAGCTAAGTGGAAACGGTAACTATTTTCTGAACTTTTCCAGCAAACTATAATCAAGAAACATTGCTTCTTTACATATAAGAAGGCCCAAAGGTCATTTTATTAAAGAGTATGGTGACAGTATTGGATGGTGAAGGAAAATATAGAGGTGACAGGTCTCAAAAAATGTAAGCAATAAAAACAACTTCTTTTAAAGGGCACATCATTTTCTCTGGCCAGCGTGGCTCAGTTGGTTGGAGCATCGTCCCATATGCCAAAATATCATGGGTTCAATCTCAGTCAGGACACAAACCTAGGTTGCAGGTTTGATCCCCCATGGGGGTACATACAAGACGGCACCCAATGGATGTTTCATGTCTGCTTTTCTCCTCTCTCAATCTCTCTCTCTCTCTCTCTCCACCCCCCTCCTCTCTCTCTAAAAGCAATGGGAAAAAAAAATTAGCACATCATTTTAGAAGACAAAGGCTGTGAAAATCTCAGAGGAACGCAGAGCTTGTGGTAGCCTGCCAAGCCAGGGTAGGCTTCAGAGGACGTACTGTAAAGTCCTTTACTACAGTATCAGAGGGTGCCCACTAGGAAAGCTATCATGGCCCATCCCCTCATTTCCCACAAGAATCTCTGCTATCAGAATAGGGGAAATAATTTATTACCTTCAAATATGAACAACAGAAAAGTAATTCACCTGTCTTTCTGGTAAAAAATAAGGATGAAAAATAACAACTTAATTTTTGGAAAAATAAAAACTCACCAGAAAAAAAATCATTTCTACAATCTAGATAAAAAAAATTGTATCACTTCAAAATAAACTTGAAAGAGATTATTATAGAAGCAATTGCATTTAAGGAAAAAAAAAAAGATTTCAGAAAAGAGGTGGCCAGGAAGGTATGGCATGGAAATGGGATGGGACTGGAAAAAAATACTAAAAGAAAGCTGAATTATAAGGTCTACAAGGGGATAATAAATACCTTTAAAAACACAGTAAAGAGAGATGTAGAGAAGGCAACAAAAATGAAAAAGAAGTTAAGGTATTAAGAAATGAGAAAATGAAGCAAAATGTAAAAAAAAAAATAGTTGATATATAGAAGTCAAAGAAGATATATATATATATATAGAGAGAGAGAGAGAGAGAGAGAGAGAGAATTCCCAATGAAGAAAATTAAAACTGTGAAACAGAAAAACATTTTCCCACTGAATTCAATAAAACTTTTCTGAAATCTACATATTGAAAACACACACTGTGTACCTGTTAAGTCTGACACCAACAATCAATTCTAAGACAAACTTTAGAAAAAAATCCTTGGCTATCCTAAGAAAAGTCGCAAATAACAAAAATCAGATTTGCACCCAGCTTCTTGACATCAACAAACACCAGAAAACAGTGAAATAACATGACACTCAAGGAAAGGGAAAATGAGCCAAGGATTTTAAACCCAGACATACCTCTTTACAATATAAAGCCTTCAGCCAAGCCATGATAAACATGAAAAAATTCAAGGACTATTGTTTTCATGAGCCCTTTCCCAGGACTCTACTAAAGGACTAACTGCAGACAACCAAGAAACGATTGATTGGTTGGGAGAGAAGCTGTCAAAAAGCTTTTTGATGGGAATGGAATATATTTAACTGGAGAACTAAGATGAAAATCTGAAATAAGAGTTATCAAATATATGAAATAGTACGAGAGAACAGGAACCATGACACTCACAACAAAATGGTAGAACAGAGACAGACAGTGGAAAGGAAGCTGATGTTAAAAGCTCAAGCATATTTAAGAACACAAAGAAAAGAATTTTTAAAGAGAATACTAGTAACTAAAATTGAATAATAGATGAGCGGGAGGGTAATTTATTGCTGTTCACAGTAAAGAAACTAAAAGCACAGGAAAAAAGGATATAAAAGCACTTTTATAAAGGTAATCATTAAAGGAAAACTATAAACCTTTTTCAATATCAGAAAAACTGAAAAAAAAAAATTAAACATACCAGGGAGCAAAATACTTTAAAATACATGGAAATAAAAACATATGACATAAAATAACAGAACTAAGACCAAATGTATTGATTATACCAAAATGTAAAAGGGATTACCCCACCTATTAAAAGATAAATCTTTTAAATTAGCATCTAACGTCAAGTCCAGCTCTATGGGGGAGACACATCTAAAACGGAGGACTCTGACTGTTGGAACCAAAGGGAGGGGCAAAGGGGTTCCAGGCAAAAGCAAACCAAGTGGGTCAGAGGTCATGGTCTTCATACCAGATAAAGTAAAATTTATTCCAAGCAGCCTTCAGGACACAAAGAAGGGCATTCGTAATGCTGAAGGCTATAATATATAATGCATATGTAATATATATGAATATTTATATATGAAATAATGCAGCAAGAATTTTCATAAAGCAGAAATTACAAGAAATATAAAGAAAACTATGTAGGACCAAACCAATGATAGGATATTTAAAACTCTCTCAGTACAAGATCAACCAAATGGAAAAAAAAAAAAGAATGGATATCGACTAATTAAAAATATAATTAATAAGGTAGATCTTGTAGATATACTTTAATTCTATATCCTGATAGTAGAAGCTCTTCTTTGACAAGGACCTGGAATACTTTTTATTTATTTATTTATTTAAAAATTTTACTTATTTTATTTTTAGACACAGGGGAAGGGAGGGAGAAAGAGAGGGAGAGAAACATCAATGTGCGGTTGCCTCTCGTGCACCCATTTTTGGGGACCTGGCCCACAACCCAGGCATTTGCCCTGACTCGGGGGTCGAACCAGCGACCCTTTGTTCTCAGGCTGACTTTCAATCCACTGAGCTATACCTGCCAGGGCTGGAATATTTTTTAAAAGCTGCCGTATATCAGACCACATTAAAACTCAATAAATACCAAAATCAGAAAATATAAAAATGCTTCCACCTAGACATTTTAAATGCTCTATTAATTTATTTCTGAGTCAAAGGGACAATAAAATTACAGGTGCAAAATTTGGGGAAAACAAAACTTAAAACTTCAACGATCAAAATATGTGGGGGACTGCTAAAAGCAGTACTTGGTGATAAAGTCTAACCTTAATAATTTATCACAATGGAAATACAGGGTGACAATAAATGAATTAAGTTTGACTCAAAAAGACAGACAACGAATAGGATAAATGGAAGGAAAACAGTGAATATAGATTTTTAAAAGTTAAAGTTGACTTCGAATCATGTAAATGCATTATAGTTCAAATAAAATAAACTTAAAATATCAAAAATATCATCTAATAACTCAACACTTTTATTTTACACATTATGAATTGAGGTCTAAATAGACTGAGCTATCATAAAGCCAGAACGAACATCCAGCTCTCATTACATCCTGTAAGTAACTAAAACACATAAAAGGTAGAAAGTAAGATGAGTTACAAATAATCAAGATAATCCCATCATGCAAGAGGGTCTTAAAGGAAGTCTCGGGTCTGGCTAAGTGGGGGCGAGGGGCAGAGGATTCCAGGCAGGAAGTTGCCGCGATGGATGGCAAGGCGATTGCTGACACCTGGCGAAGTGCACAATAATGTTTGCTGCACAAGGGCTGAGTGGCTGGTGACCATGAGGAGAACAAATCCATAGAGGTTAAACATTAAATAAATAATTATCAACATTCTATGAAAGAGAATACTTCTTAAAAGAGCTAATGAATGGGTAGCCTAGAACATAAGAATTGCATTTTGAAACTATGTATAGCAAAGAAAGCATTTGGTGTCTAAAAGAAAATGTTAAGGAAAACTCACATTACCTGGGAAAACTGCCTGTGGTGAAGGTAGATGTTTCCTGCATTAAAGTAGGCCAGCGAGTATGTAGGGTTTAAAGAAATTGCTGCTTGATAGTCTTTCATTGCGTTTTGTTGCTGACCCATAAACTCATGAATCACACCACGGTTTGTTAAGAATTCTGCTGTAGTATTGAGCTGCAATGCAATGGTATGAGTATTTAGCATCTGGGAATAGTATTTATCTCCGATTTCATGTCTGCGAAAATGCGCATTATGAAATCTACTGTGGGGAACTAGTAATTTTATAGTGCAGGAGAAGCCCCATCAGAGCAAATATTTTGAGAAAGGGCTCGGTATGAAGTTAGCTCAATGTCAACACTTTGTTGGTTTGGTTGTAATAAAACAAATAATCTCAATGTTTTACTCAGCTCCTATCCAAAGAACAGACACGGGATAAAGATTGTTTAGTTCTGTTAAAGCTGGGAAAGAAATTAAATAATTAACATGCTTATTTGTCCTAAGCAGTAGCAGTTGTCTTTCAGGTCTTTCCTTTTCATCATTTCAAAGATTACAGCATCTACCCAAATCTGCAGAAACAGAATCCAAAAATCTAGGGAAAAAAGAGAAAGATTTTCTGTCACTGTATACAAAACCTGAGGTGTTTATTTGCCATTTCACTACAGGAGAACCTGGGGATTTACACTGTTCTTTCTCTAGTTCCTTCAAACCCAGAACATTATTTTATTATTTTGCACTCATTTTTTAGTACAAAATAATATTGGTGTCCCATGAAACTACAAAGAGCATTTACGGAGAGAATTGACAGTTATCAGGAATTTGCTTTTTGAATTTTAAATGCACGTAGGTTATGAAATTGACAAGCCATAGTAACGCGTTACTCTAGTAATCTCCTGGAACAACAACAACAAAAAATATAAATATAAATTTCTCGACGAGTCAGTTTTAAAAAGTAACAGAATATTTTTCACTTGACCCTATTCATTGATGGTGTTGATTTATGTTAATGACAATATAATCTAAGTGGATTTTTACCTTTATGGCAGCATTAATATCCTGAATTGCGGCAAAATTATTACCCATCTGAAGACAGACCACGGCTCTTCCTTCGTAGGCTCGGTAGCTCTTTGGGTCGACTTCTGTGGCAATGGTAAAGTGGTTCCAAGCTCTCTGGAATTTTTCTTGGGTCTGAAATAATTTTCCATTTACATGATATAGGAAATTATCCATAACATGACAAATGTTTGATTCTAACCTAATCAAATAAAACCTTTAGAAAGCGTATATTTATACAGCACTAAATCTAAGATATTTAAACAAGAAGTAGGGTATGCTGTGAGTGTCTTCAATAAACTAATTACCTCTGAGTATTTACACGGAAATTTTAATTAATTAAAATAAACCTAATTGCCAGAGTCATCTCACACCATCTTAGGCAACATAAAATCACAGCCGTCATGTGAAACTCCTATGCTTTTGACAATCACCACAAAATTTACCTTGAGCTCTGCTCACACAGGCAGAGATTGTATTTATTTGCTTGGTATTGAATCTGCAGTTATACATAATATACCTAATATAATAAATATGTGTCGAATAAATAAATGCAGAAACTACTGATGTAAAGCCTACTTTAATAAATTTTACCAGCATCTGGAATTTTAGGATCACTACACATATTCACGGAATCTACTAAGCATCCGTTTATACCGACCTTAGTGACAACTGGGAAACAAGGGGAAAGGTCAAGAGAGGGGCATTGTGAACAGAAAGATACTGACATCGGATGTAGAGCCAGGGTCCGAGAATATTTCCCACAAACCATGGTTGGGGGGTGGGAAAAGTGGATGAGAGGATTAAGATCCTTTGCATATCTATGGCAAGCTGGTAGCTGGCTAATAGCTGCCAACAGCTGTGCTACTGCCTGGAGCAAAAAGTGTGTACTTGGCTTTCAGACTGTCTTCTGACAAAGCCAGGGAGGCGCTTCCCTGGGTCACTGAGTCACGCTTGCCCCGACTAAACATGCAGCTGAGAGAAGGCGAAAGATGCGGAAATTGGCGAGTATAGCGCATTGCGGGGGGAGTCGAAGATGAGGGCCATGCAGGAAGCTCCGGGCAGGATTTAAACTACGGGTAGCCAGCCTTGAGGAGGAGCCCTGTGGCCAATAGGGAGATGGCTGCCATGTGACTTGGAAAGGGCAGAGGAAGCGGGGAGCCGTGAGGAAGGAGAGAGCAACGGTGCCGCGGCCGTGTGAAGGGAGGTGTTGGCAAGCAGCTATGTAGTTGGTAGTGAGGATCCCGCCATGCGGCGTGGTGCGGTAAGGAAGGAGACACCTGCTGTTCGGATCACGGCTGCTCTCGCTGACTCCGAAGCCACCGAGGACACACTGCCTTGCAAGATGCTGACCTGTGGCCTTGCAGACCCAGACTCTTGGGACCTGGAACATACGGAGAGGCCTTGGGACTTGTGCCTCTCCTGGACTTCACCATGGCCCAGTGTAACACAGCGCATGCGTTCCCGGACTATAACACAGAAGCTGATGACAACGTACCCCAGATCCTGAAGGAGCGAGCTGCTGCGAGGCTGTTTGCATAGCCGGCTTAAGCACAGATAAGGAAACTTTTGGGGCTTTCGGCTTATAGCCTTTTGGGGAACAAGGGAAGTGCGGGGTCTTGTGAGGGAGCAGGGCTCTGAGCTGAAGTGCTCCCAGCTGCCCCAAGGTTGGAATATTATACATAAAAACCTGTTTCTTTCGATACTGATTGTTGGGTCATATACCAAGGTGCCACGTGAATGGGCCCGTCTGCTCGGTTACGATATCAGAATATTTCCTACAGAAGACCAATTGGCAACCAAACACCTCATCACAGGAAGGCAGTGAGTTGATGAATTCAGCATAGTCCAGGGCCTGTCCTTCATTCCTATGGGCTCAACAAGCCGACTTGCCAGAATCTCGGAAGCTGGCTCACGGTAACCTAGCTGGGCCCAGTGACTCTTGCATAATAAGACATATAACTAATAAGGCACTGTTCTTTCACCAGCAAGTCTTCTCCTCCTTGGCAAATTATGTGGAGTTCACCATCATCATCACAAGTTCATTTAATAAACAAAGAATCAGGCAAATTGAGATTAAGTTATTAAAATATTAACTGGCAAACAGCCTCACAGGAGGCTGTTGTCTGTTCCTGACCCCTGCTTTGCTCCATTTCCTGTCCCTAGCGCTAAGCACACAGTAGGGAAATCTGTATTTGTCGAACAAACAGTCACCGTTTCCCCTGAGCAGCATTTGGATGGGCCTCTCTGACTCTCCCTTCTCAGCCCTAACTTTCCGGATTCAGTCCTCCCTCATACTGATGTGTTCTTTGGTCCTCTTTCAGGTTGAGATACACCAAGTGACATTTCATAAAACATGAGCCTGATGTCATTGCTCTGGTTGGTGACACTCACATTTTTAAGTGGCTTGCAAGGCCTCTGCCTCCAGCCATTACACCATTCCCTCATCTCACGTCAATCTGCCACCCACAGCTTCCCATCCCCTGGGTCCTCCAACACTGTGTCCTACCCCCAGCTCCTACCCCTGGCCAATTACTAGTCTTTCATATCTCACTTTAAATGTTAATTTCTTAAAAACACTCCTTTACTCCTCAAACAAAGCTAGGTTTCCCTGTTACAAGTTATCCTAAAACCCACCCTCTTCCTTTGTTGCACTTATCTCTGTCTGACTATATACTGAATCATATGATCGTGTGATGCTCATCCCTCCACTAGGCAGCTAACTCCACGAGAAGAACCATGTGTAGTTTGGTCATTGTGTATTCGGAGGCCTAGAGCAGTTCTTGTCCTATAGTAGGTGCTCTGTAAATTTAATAGGCTCAGCCTATTACAATCGGTAAATGATGATAATACATTTCATTGGATTGCACTCAGCTCTGGATGCTTTGGGAGCCATCATGTCTCTTTAAATTGGCCTTGCAAATTTCCGTCGTGATCCGATATCGTTAATTTTATGTTTAATTCTCAGAATGCAATCTTATTTCCCTTGTTAAGTTCTTGGGCATACTTTACTGTAACCATCAGTCCCGACAGCCACCTCCAACAGTGTTAGTCTTAAATCAGCCCAACTCACTTATTTTTAAATGAAAAAATATCAACTTTATGGCAGATTATAGATAGGAATTTCTGCAATTTATAATAATTTGAACATACCTTTTACCCATTGTTTAAATTTTTGGTTATTAAAAGGGACAAACACAGTATTTAGGATTCCTCGCTTCCTTTTCATGGAGAATACTGCGCTTTCAGCACTTTATCCCAAGACTGTCACTACATCTTTTATAAGTGCAAAGAACTTGGTGAGTGTATGGCTCAGGTCAGAGTGACCCAGAAAGCACTCAGAGAGCCGCCTGGCCTCACACAGAGTAGCGCTCCTCCCTCTTGCTGGAAGGACACAGGCCTGGTGTCTTGCCTTCCTGGTGCGTTCTAATTCACTGCCATTTGGAAGACGATCTGGATTCAGAAGTCCGGCACAGCGGTTGTCTGGCCCACTGCGTGGCGGAAGTCTGCTTCAGACCTTTCATACATTGTTGTTTCCCTTTAGCTTCCCACTCATTCAATTAGACAAAACCTATGAAACCCAGTTATGAGCTAGTGAAACAAAAGCGAGCCAGGTTCTTAAACGTGAAACTCGTCAGGCAAATTTTCAAAGTTGTCAATGAGTGCAGGGGTAAGGTAGAAAGGGGTAACAGAATAAAGACACTCAGAGTCAAAAGATGTTCATCTCGCTAGCACACCAGGTTCTCAGGCTGCTCCCCAGGCCGGCGCCCTGCAACTGCTTCCCACGGCTGCTCCCGAGACTAATTGCAAGGGAAATGTACAATGTCCCCAGCCAGAGAAACAGCGTGCATCCCCATCACCAGGAAAGAGCCAAATATACTCTGTCTCTTGTCCAAAAGGTATTTTCTCGGCCCAAACTGTCCTTAGATAATATTACCTGCAAGTTATAGCCTAAACAAATTCTGGCTTTTGTGCAGGCTGGATTGAAGTGCAGCGCTCTCAGAAAGTCCTTCTGTGCTTGTCGGACGCCTTCAGCATGGCCATATGCCATGTAAGAATTTCCCCGTCCTATGTAAGCATCCACAAAACCAGGATTGATTTTTAGAGCCCAGGTGAAGAAATTGACAGCTTCTTCGAACTCTTTGTTTCTGGGAAGAAATAAAATTATTGATGTTTTCTGATGAGTTATCTAAGTGCTTTCCTGTAGATAAAGTGCTCATAAAGATTTGCACTGACCCTTACTAAACATTTTTGTTTCATTACCCATCACAGGAAGTAAGTACATGAGTCCATGTGACCTGAGGGAGGCTGAAGGGTGTCTTTGAAGATCACGGTGAAAGGAAAGAAGGGAGGTAAGCGCCATTTTCACAGCAGGATACGCCGAGAGGTTAGTCTATAGTTCTTTTATCAGCATTAAAGAGGCTGAATGGCACTCCTGAACCTGTATTTAATAGCTCTCAGTGGCTAAAATAGAAAAAAAATGCTATTATGGATGGAATACACTATTTAAAGCAGATCGTAATGAATTTATGTGTACTTAATATTTCCTCATACAATGAAAGGAAACAAATTTTTAAACATGGGAGTCCTTACTTCAAGGATTCTAGAGAGGCATGCCCTTTCTTTCTGGACAGTAGCAGAGAAGAGAAAAAGAAGAGAAAGGAATTTTTGTAATAATTTGTAAATATATGTGACTAAATAATAACTCGGTTTTTCTTCCCTATTTATTCTCTTGTGGTGGAGTAAAGGCTGGCAAAACATACTTTTTATAATCGAGTCACTTTTCCAGCTCATAGGCAAATCTAATTATTTTATGTACATATATATATATATATATATATATATATATATATAAACGTCAAGTAACATGGAGAGAGTTATTTTTCTATCCCTATCTAGTCATCGGCACTAGCATTTAATGAGCATCTAGCCTGTTCTCAAGGGACCTGGAAAGTCACCAATCACGCTCCTCAAAGCAGATGGTAACTAAAAATCTAGCCTAGAGGAGGTGACATGGTCAAAGCCAGGGACTCCCCAGCTCCCTGCATCAATAGGGAAAAAATGAAACAGGTACCCCTATAGAAACGGCAATTCCGTTTTCCTGGATATGTGTACACCACACCGTGCCCTGGAGAGGGGCACCCTTGTGAAGCGATCCCATGGCTGTGAGACAACGGGAAAACGTGGCAGAGAATCTGTGTTCTGCCAGGATACATGCTTATCAACGTACACATTGTTAAGTATCAGTAACCACAAATATAAAAGTGTATTAAATTAGTTTTTCTAAAATGAAATGTGTTTGTATAAAATAATGTGATCGCTGACAGGGGTGCAGGCCTCTCGCCGGTGCCCACTGACTACAGATCATGTGCTGAGCTAGCAGCCTGGGCCACAGACACAAAGGCCCACCACATTTTCTAAATTAATCACACACGTGACCAGATGTGCCCTGCTGAGCTGTACAAATAAATCATAAATACCTCCCAAAACTAAAGAATGTGGCTGGCAGAGTCAAGGATTCGAAAGTATTTTACGCAAATATAAGAATAGTAAAATCAATATGCTGAAGTAAAAAGTGGATAGGATATGTAACTCTGAGTAACGAAGCTCTCCCCCGTGACATTTTTTTTTTTCATTTGAAGGTGGCTTTCCTAAAGAGATCTAAAAATTAACTCCAGCACCACACTCTTAGTGACCAGATTGGGCAACAAGTAGGATATTCAGCCTAAGGAATGTTGTCTCTTAGCAACCACAAGAGTGAGAACCAGAGATATACAAAGGCACACTTCAAAAGTCTGCAACCCCATGAGTTCAAAGATCAAAGCCCTAAAATTTAAATATTTATTCCTTTTTTAAATTTTTTTCAACTGGGAAAATTCTTACTTTCCCCACTATAAGCCCCAGTAATGAATAACCAATACTGAGAAATTGTGTAGCTGTGATATAAGTATTTTATAGACTACCTCGAAAAGCAAAAATATTTTTCCTGAAATAAATAAAACCAATCACTAAACACTTTTTATTGTTAAATTCAGTAAAACTGTTAAAACTCAAAACACATGGAATTAGGACTGTGAGTTATGAGGGCTTTACTGTTGAATTAAGTTCTACTTATATTAAAGGACAATAGAATTCTAGTCAACTAATGAAAGTTGGTTATTTGCAATTGCAGAGCGGTATTGGCTTCGGGAGGCTCTGCCCTGCAATATATCCAGTGATTACATTTTGTGAAAGAGATTGGGAACTGACACACACAGAGAAATTTACTGACTCTAATAGTTGCTAAACATAGCAATGAGGTTGAGAAAAATTCTGGAGTCTGTTTTTAATTGTAAGAGAATGCAATGACCTCAGACATTTTTGGTCTGTACTCAGCCACCAAAGCAAACACATCAGTCATCATTATCCCACCTCTTTTGGGGAATGACAATGACTTACAGAGATGGTTTGTACAGAGGTGGCCGGGTTAAAATGGACGGTGGTGTGACTGTGTTTTGCTGCCTTATGTAAAATAAGGGTCCCAGTTTAGGCCTTTAAAACCAAAGACACCGTCACAAATTTCAGCCATGGTATTGCTATGTTCATAAAATAAAACAAAATCTAACTTTCATAAGGAAATGTAGCTACGCTATGTTCCAAAAGGGAAAAAGAGAATGTTGATTTCCTAAATAATTCAAAACTGGATATTTACACCCCCTCGTCTATCTAGTTTATGAACTACCCTAATTTCCCCTCCAATTAATTGCTATTATTTCTCTTTAAAAATAATGCTGTAAACTATTTTAACCAAATACATTTTATCCTGCATTAAAAATCTTCACATGCTGAATCTCTATACTTTTAAAAGCGAAATGACCAGAAACTAATTTTTAGATATGAAATGTATATGTAGAAATGTAAACATTACATTTAGCAAAATCTATGTAATATATCTCAGAACGAATTTTAAACTGATCATCTTCTGTATCGTGGCTGTAATGTAACTGTTTTTTTCTTTCCTTCTGTAACCTTATTCTTACAGTAATCCTAGAAACAGGTAATAATGTTTTAAGGAATATGTTTCTGTAAATTTTATTGTATTTTATAGATATTTACTGGTATTGTTTTAATTAGTTTTAGGTTTAGAATTATGTTTTCTAAAGGCAAATTTTTTTAAAAGTACCTAATTTTTTGAAATCACACTCTCTTGTATGAAACAGGCTTTTTAGAAGTTTGTTTCATTTTAGGAACAAAATTAATTACTAGACTTTTTTCTTAGACATTAGAGCTATGCATGACTTTATTCTGTATATCACCCAGGTCCTTTCCCAGTGAATAGGCTTTAGTCAGATGGGTGCCTCAGGGCCATGAGGCAGACTTGGTTAAAATACTTTATTAGAAGGTAGAAAGGTGCTAATGATACACTTAGGTGTGCTTCCCCCCTTCTCCACAGGGATTCTTTGTGTCTCTCCCCATTTTGTACTCTGTCACTTCCACAGTTTCCTCTTTCTTCTATTCGTCTATTATAACGATTAGACAGTCCCGCGTGCTTTCGCTTCAGCATAAACTGCGCCCCATACCTGTGATGGCACATGGCGGCAGCCTGACAAAGGCTCACGTCAGTCTGGCTCATCAGCGCAGCTTGTTTAAAATCCTGCAACGGTTTCAAAATTTTTGTTAATTTCGCAACATTATATTTTGTGCTTTCTTAAACTTCCTTCTAACTCTGGTTCCACCGTGAATACGCTTAACGCAGCATTAAAATATACATCTTCTTAAATTTTTTTTTCGTTCTAGTATCTCATCTAGTGAGAACGGATGGGGCGGAGGAAGACCGTAACTGAAAACTCACTCCGAAGAGTGTTCTGCTGGCCACCGCTTCTCCTGTAGCTGCGCCCTGCTATGTGCAGAGAAGTCTCGTTCACTCTTTATTGTTTTTCCCAGTACACATCAACAGGGACTTGCGCATCTAGAGAGAACTGGAAACTCACCCACAGAGAACCTTTGGTGTTACAGGGCAAACACACCAGGTCCAGAGAAGGGCATGACTGGGCCTTTTTTGTGGATTAGCTAAGGTTGCGCCTGCCTTTGGAATTCACACTTGTGGGGAGAAACATATCATTTTGTCCAGAGATCCTGAGAAGCGCAACGGAGAATCTGAAGTTTTTGAGTTAGGACAGTTAGCTGGAATGGCCCTGAATGGCCCTGAGAAAGAGGTTGTTTTAAGAGCATTAAAAGTCTGCAAGAGACCCTGTCTCTGTGGCCCCCCTTGAACACTGTCCTCTGTCAGGCCCTAGAGATGCAGTGTCCAAAGTGCACATGCTTTTCAAAGCCCTACGAAACTGTTTTGAGGCCTGAAGCAAAAGGAGAACAACACTAAACTGAAATTAATAAAATATTTAAATAAATATCTGCATAACAAAATATCATGTGAACTGCAATGATTCGGCTTTTTCCAAAGGACTGCTTTAGCGGGAAGCTTCATGGGCAGTTTTGGTTGTAACCTCATGTGACCAAGCTAAAAAGCGGAGGTACCGTGACCCCTCTGGAGTGGCAAAGGAAGTCCCTCCTGACTCCCTCCCTTGAGGCTGGGACACCCGCACCCGCAGCCTCCAAGGGCAAGTCAGAGATCTGGTGTCCACCCTGGAGGAACTAGAGGAGCTCACCAGGGGAGACAGTACAGACTGTCTCTCTCTCCCTCCTTTCCTCCCTCTCTCTCCTTCCCCATTTTCCTTCTTTCTACTCCCTACTCCACAAACCTTGCCAGAGCAGAGGGAGGAAATTGGCTGTCTTCTGGGGGTAAAATGAGTTTTCTGCTAATATTGGGGGTAACGGAGGGAGTAGTAGGTCAAGCAGAATCGCTGGGGTCCTACTGGTGGTGGAAGGTTTTAGTCAGAGACTGATCTGTGGTGATAGAATCCCCACTTAAGTTCCTGAAGCATATTTTGATACTAAACAGAACTATTTGGAAGCAAGTAAGAAATCTTCGTCTAAACAAATATAATCTAATCAAATATGCTGCTAGATAACTCTCTGAAGAGGACTATTTTGTTAAAGTGGAGGCAAACGCACAAGTGAAGTTGAGATTTATTACTAACATTCCTATTTATTTGGGGAGTTGTGAGGAGTGATCAAGAACGTAAAAGGCTGGGAACACCCAGTTTAGTTTTGTACTCAGATAAAACTTACAAAAGTCAACCTGACTCTATGTACATAATTATCAGCAATGGGCATAAATGATGACTATTAGCATTACTTAGAATAAAGCTAACAGGTTTTTATGATTTTTCTCTTCTGCCTTAATTTTTCTCCAGTACGAGGATCATAAACACACATAGTCACTCATACAAAAAGCAAATTCCCTCCACTGAATTTATTTCGAAGGACCTTCGCTTACGTTGTCTTTCTTTCTGTGTCAGAGGGTAGGTTCTTGACCTCATTCCTTCCCTTCACCCCCGGGAACTCGCTCCCTCGTATTCCTGCTATTTTCTGTATTTTTGATCTTCGTTTCACCAGCCTCGCCTAACAGGGCTCCTTCCGCAGTCCTCCCTGCCTGCAAACTGCACGTAGCCCGTGTTTCTGGTTCCTATCTCCACTGATCTCAGCCTCCTTATTAACACTCACTGTCTCCGCGTCTCCCGATTCCGTCAACTTCCTATTATTCATGTTGTTTGATTAAGGCCAATTTTATTTTGTCATTTGTGAACTGCATCTAAAGACACTTCTGTTTATTTACTTTTATTCTCAACGAAGTAACCCACAAGCAAAGTGTATAGGGTCTGACAAGACTAGAAAACGTACAACGCTGGCAACAGTCCCCTGCTTCCTTATCCCTGAGTCCCTCTCCCCAAAGACAATCGGTTTTACAACTTGCTGTTATTTCTTCTGCTTTTTACCTTAAAATTTCAGCCATACATGATGATTTTATCATGTTGAACTTCCCACAAAGGACAGAATTTAGCTATCTTCCCCATCCCTCCCCACACCACCCCCTCTCCTGCCATCCCTACACCAGAAACAATTTGTTTTAGTCTCCATTTTACTTCCCTCAAGAGTAGGATCCTTGGCTGTCCATTCATATTTCGGTTTAAAGCATTAACACATGGAGTGGTAGTTTTAGGTACTTAAACATCTCTTCTTCACTATCTTTAACCTTGTAGAATTATATCTTTTTTTATTTCTTTACTGTCTTCCTGGTAGGTTTTTCAGAGAACAAAGAGAAACAGATGTTCTCAATCCAACAAGTTTAACCATTAACTTCCTAGACAATGCCAGTAAGCGCTGCACTCTGCCTCCTGACCAAAGCCTCCCTAGGAAGGTCATGCGACTGTCAATTCACGAATGTTTTCGGCACCCATCCTACTTGGCCTGCCTGTTAATCAGTAATTCCCACTAGAAGTTTCTCCCTGGGTAGGTGCAAAAGTGCTTGCTGTCTCTTTGTTCCTCATCGCCCTCATGTTATTCAGTCCTTTATATCTTCACTGGCTCTTTCTCATTTATAATTTAATTTTTCAACTTAATTTTTAGCATTACATTTAAAACATCTTTTTTTTTTTTGGCTTTTAATTAGTGTTTGCAGGGCATATGTTTTCCAGCCTTTTACCTTTCCTATCGATATCAATGTACTTAAAGTGTGATTTTTGTAGACAGAATATAGTGAGACTTTTAAAAAAAATTCAGATCTGACATTCTCATTATCTTAACTGGTATATTTTTTTACCATTTCTATTAAATGTAACCAACCCCTAATATCGTCAGATTTAGGTCTACTTCCTTATTATATGTTTTCTGTTTTCTCTTTGTTTGTTTGTTTACACTGTCTAGACTTACTTTAGATTATTTCAGTTTTTTAATATTCCATTTTAATTAATCTACTTTTTTATTTCTGACTGAGGAAGTCACATTTGAGCACAAACCTAAAATGAAAGAGGGGCTAGTGCCGTACACACACCGTTAGCAAGAGTGCTCTATGGACAGTCACTTGTGTGAGGGCCTTGAAGCAGGAAGAGAGCCTGGTATTTCCAAGGAATAACAAAATGCCAGCGTGGGGAGACCTAGTGCCGAAAAGAAGAATGTTTGACAATGAAGCCAGATCAATGAACAGCAGTCACATCAGGAAGGGGCTTGGTAGGCCACAGTCAAGAGTTCACATTTTATTCTAAGTGTGACAGGAAGCCATTGGAGGTTTCCAAGCAGAGGAGTAACTTGCTCTGCTCTGAACTTAAGAGGCCTGTGTGTCTGCTCTTTGGAGAGCAGCGTGCGCAAAGAGAGACGAGGGTGAAAGCAGAGGAGGCAGTTGGAAGTCCCTGCAGTAATCCAGGGGGAAGATGGTTGAGGCTGGAATTAGGAGGATAATAGCGGCAAAAATTAGAAATGACTGCATTCAAAATATGCTTTGATGGCAGAGCTGACTGAATTTGCTCATGACTTAAGATTCACAGTATGAGGAAAGAGAGTGGTCAAGAATGATTTCCACTCAATTATGAGCTTTTCAAGGACTGGGAATCTGTCTTATTTATCTCCATATCTCCAGTGCCAAGGCAAATACCTGCCTTGTCTGAAAGAACATAGGATTTGGAATCAGGTGAAACCTGAGATCAAATCCTGCCCCAGTATTCCCTGGTTAAAAGACTATTTAACCTCTTTTGAATATCAGCTTCCTCATCTATAAGTTACAATTATAAATTACACAGCATTGTTGAGAACCTGGTATATTGATGTTAAATACTAAACAAATATTTACCCTGTAGATAACACAGGCCCAGCATTTAATTCTCCAACAACAGAGGTCCTTTGCTACCGATCCCCACTTTCCTCACTTCTTCACTCCCAGCACTGTTACCCTGAGTTCCATAACTTTCTTGCCTACTCCAAACAAAGAAGTTCTTTAGCTCTCTCTCCCTGAGGAAATCCCAAATAGTATACCTCAAAAGCAAAGCCTAAAGGAGCTCAACTCTTAGAATCATATTTCATCGTAATGGAAATTGCCTAGAATAAGGTTTCTCTGACACTTCCTTAGTAATGAGTAATTCTGTGGGGCAGGATCTCAAAAGATGACTCCAGAAACAGAAGAATAATACAAGCCATCTTTTGAGGTAAAAATGAGGAAAAGCCCCACTTCATAATGTTCTGCTGTGATTCCTCAGAAACAAAGAAGCAAAACTACCATTATTCAATTAAAAACTCCAAGGCGCTATTTAATTTGCCTTGTTTCTCTTAATCCTAATTCCAAAGTGAAATTAGAATAGACAATGCATGTAAGACAAAAAAAGAAAATGGTGAACTTTGTTTAATTTTTCTATACAGAAATGCATGATTAGCCACCTGGAATTTTTATATATATATATATTCTAATATAATATATTATTTATATAGTATAATATATAATATATTTATATAATATATAATATATGTATAAATATATAAATATTTATAAATATATTAAAATGTATAATATATTTATATAATATAATATATTATGTATTATTATATTATATTATTAATATATTATAATATTATATAGTATAATATTATTTATATTACTATTATTAATATATTATATTTTATATATTATACATTATTTATATAATAATATATAATATATTAGAATATATATATTAGATGCTGTCTTCTGTATCAATTCTGAGTGCCTGTTCTCACTATTCTCATAGCCTATCAAACAGTTACTTTCAACTCTCTATAAAACAAACAGATTTATTGTGATATATTTTCAATAAGGAATGAGGAAAATTGTGAATAAGAAAGAGTTAGAACCAAACAGCAAAGTAAACAACACATAAACCATTTTACTTGCGAAATAATTGAATTTTATGTATACTTGAATATTCCCTTGGGGGAAGGGATAGTCTTGATATTTCATCAAATCAGAAAATTTATTTTTTACATATTAGCTGTTTGCCTATAGTCAAAACAAAGTAAAAATATACATTTTTAAACAAAATTCTATTAGTCACTCAAAGTATTTTAACACAATTCTTGCTAAAGTTGAGTTATTGCTCATTAATAATGCCATTTGATATTAAGAAAAATTGCTCACTATTCAGAATTTAGCATGGAAATTCAAGGGGGTTCATTTTTACACATGAGCAGGAAGGTTTACCTCTAATGCAAAACTGTACTGCTCTAGTTCTACATAGATGAGTCCACGATTAATGAAGGTATTTAATGTCACAGTTTCTCCGGCATCAAGAAGCAGCACAATTCCATAATCTGTTAATGCCTAAAAATAAAATAATCACTTACGACCTAGATTCAACTCTTCAGAACATTATATTGGCCAAAGAAAAATGTTTTCATGCCCACACTAGGAGCTCATAGTTACTACTTAACTTGACCTAACAATTTATGGCCCGATGTAATCATTTGTTGAATGTAAAAGGTCCCCTTAACTAAATATTTGAATGCTGCTACTTTTCCACAAGCAGTGCTGACTGTGCTTACACGTAATATTATCTGTGAGTCGCCTTAGCTTTTTTGTTGCATATGGGTTGGAAGGGAACATATAACGTGCAACATGCTTCCCAAACTCAGCAGTTTCCCCACCTACCTGACTGCTAATGTTAAAGCAGAGCTCTTGCTACCTTTTGAAATTTAATTTCTTTTTAGTATTTTATTATTTTCCTCACAGAAACCTAAGTTTTGTGGAGGCAGAGCTTATCCATTTTTTTCACCTCTGTAAAGCCAGTTACTAGCACGTTGCCCACACATAATGGGTATTCGATCCATTTTTGTTGAGAGACAAATTTAAATCATGAAGCAATGAGAATGGATCTTAAACTAAACTTAAAACTAAAAAATTAGCACTTGTTGGGAAATTATTTCAAAATATTTTGATAGATATACTAGCATGTTTTTATAAGACATTTAATCTCAGCTGAGAATCAACTCAGAGAACCTTTCTCCATTATTTTACCTTTCTTTTCAGTCATTGAATAAATACATTTTTACTGGTCATCTGCTCTGCACCAGGTGCCAGGAGCATCCCAAATCTGAGCTGGAGCAGAAACTCCTAATTCATTTTTCTACTGATCATTTTGTCCAAAGGGGCCATATAATTTCACCAGAAGAGCACCAAATCTCATATGCTTATAGCCCATGCTAACTGAAAATGCATATAAATAGTATTGTACTATTTGCTCAGTGATTCTCTAGTGTTTCATGATTAGTCATTAGAATGTCCAAAAGAATTGTACAGTTAAGCCCTGGCTAGTGTAGCTCAGTGGATTGAACGTCGGCCTGCAAACCAAAGGGTCATTGGTTTGATTCCTCAGTCAGGGCACATGCCTGGGTTATGGGCCAGGTCCCCAGTAGGGGATGCACAAGAGGCAACCACGCATTGATGTTTCTCTCCCTCTCTTCCTCCCTCCCTTCCCCCTGCCTAAAAATAAAATAAATAAAACCTTTTTAAAAAAATTGTGCAGTTAAAAGTCCCATAGGCAAACTTTGGCATAATTACTAACAAACACT
>PVJD01008919.1:0-67757 GCA_004026545.1 Mormoops blainvillei
TCACTGTGCGCTCCTTTTTGTGGGTTTTCTTCTCAGGCTTACTGCCTCTTGTGGCAGAGGGGACCATCAGCAGCTCCAAGCTTAGGTGGCAACCTCAGGAGAAAAGGATATCCCCTTTTTTAAAAAAATATTTAAAAAACTTTTTATTTATTTTTAGAGAGGGGAAGGGAGGGAGGAAGAGAGGGAGAGAAACATCAAGGTGTGGTTGCCTTTTGTGTGCCACCTACTGGGGACCTGGCTCACAACCCAGGCATGTGCCCTGACTGGGAATCGAACTGGCAACCCTTTGATTTGCAGGCCAGTGCTCAATCCACTGAGCCACACCATCTGGGACAGAAAAGGATATCCCTTTTTGGAAAGTTCCAACAAAAGTGGATCTTTTGAGGGTGGATCTCATTGCACTTACCTGGGTCATGTGCCAATCTCTGTATCAGCCACTGTGACCAGGGAGATGGATAAGCCGACTGGCCGGGCCGAGGTCCCACGCTTGCCATAGAAAGGGTGGGAGCAAGCCCATGAACCATAGAGACTGGGCGGGAGAAGGATGGTCCAAAGGGAAACTGGAGCACTGTCACCAGAAGCAGGAGGTCTAGATGGTGGGAAGGGAGAAGCAATCCACGCCCACCACAGTCCCCCTCTATGAAGAAGGATTTGGGGATGGGGGTCTCCAGAAGCTACCAGGGCCTCTTACGTATCTGAGTGGTACTGATGGTATATCCCTCTCAGGTGCAGCACGTGCTCAGGGAGGGGGAACAAGACCTGTGCCACCTGCAAGGGGGAAAAGAAACTGTTGCACTTCATCCAGCTGGTCATCGTGTGGTATGTGGCAGTATCTCAATGCAGTGGCCCAGCGGCCTGGGATGTGTGGCCTGGACTGGCTTCTGCAGAGAAACTGCACTTGTTTGGGGCCTTCACAGTAAAGGGACCTGTGGGGGGTGGGGGTGGGGTGGGAAGGGCTTAAAACTGCTTGGAAAGGGGAGAGATCCCTGGGAAGAGGAGCACGGTATAGCAGGATGCTGGTGGGCTTTAGAACAGACCTGAGTTCACATTCTGATATTACCACTTTCTAATGCAGCAACCATTCAGCGCCGGGGCATTCCTGCCTGTGTCCCAAATTCCCATGTCAGGGAGGGTCCCAGCCCTTAAGAGTTCCTCCTCTTGGGCACTTTTCTAAGTGCTTCACAGGGAAAGATGAACCGAGGTAGTGGGGCAGAGCTGTCAGTACTTTGCTGGTTTCCAAGTTTACAGTTGAATGTGCTGAGGCCCAGAGGGGCTAAAGAACTGTCCCCAGGTCCCACCAGTAGTAACGCAAGCCATGCAGCCCAGGTCTGTTTGATTCCAAACTCACTGTCTTAAGCGCCCCTCATCCATTCACATCCAGGAAGAACAGCCTGTTTGAGTTTGTGTCTGAGCACCGGCTGAACTGTCCCACGGAGCTCCTGGCTAAAGCCAAAGGAGAAAACCTCTTTCAGGATGAGAATACAATGGTAAGGAGGGCTTTGCAGGGCACCACATGGAAGCTATGTTCCTCTTCTGGTTCCTCTGGCTTTCGGTGGGGGCTGGGCTCATTCAGAAAGAGGCTGGGAGGGAACAGAGCTGCCTGGACGGGACAGAGGCATCTGGGACCCTGTGGCGCCAGCCCTCCCTTGAATTTCATATACTGGACCCCTCCCCGCCTTTCCCTCCTTCTCCTGTCTCCTTTCCACAAACTTGGAGACCCTTCTCCTGTATTAGTCACCATTCTGGGCCCCGGGGATTCTGTCCAACAAAATCCCTGCCTCTCGGATCTCACACTCTGGTGAGGGAGAAGATAACATTTCACCACAATGTCAGCTGGAAGTACGGGCCATTGAGAAACATGCAACCAGGGAGAGGAGGCAGAAGTGCTGGGGGTGTTGTTTCAGCTGGGGCGCAGGGAGGTGACAGTGGGCAAAGACTTGAACACGGCCGTGGGGAAGTGGATTGTGTGGTCGCTAGAGCACGGGTGGCCAGCAGAGGGAGCAGTAGGGCAGGGGCTTGAAGAACAGCAGGCAGCGCCAGGGCGGGGAGGCAGCGGGCCGGCAGAGCGGAGAGCTAAGGCATGACGAGGGCCGGGAGGGCGGATCCTGTTGGCCAGGGGCTGGCAAACTTCCGCCCTTGGCCTGCTTTTATAAGTAAAGTTTTATCGGGACATAGCCATGCCTGTTTGCTTAGGTACTGTCTGTGGCTGGCTTTGTGCTGCAAGGCAAGGGCAAGACTGAGTAGTTGAGGCAGAAACCCTATGACCCACAAAGCCTGAAATATTTCCTACAAGGCCCTTTACAGAAAAGATTTGCTGATCCTGCTGTAGGCCTTGGCAGCGAACTTGGCCTTTAAGGGCTGCCCGATCAGGGTCCCCATGCGGTTTTCTCTGAGACGGTCAAGTGCCCAGTCTCTCTCTCTTCTTTCTTTTTCTTTCTTTCTTTCTTTCTTTCTTTCTTTCTTTCTTTCTTTCTTTCTTTCTTTCTTTCTTTCTTTCTTTCTTTCTTTCTTTCTTTCTTTCTTTCTTTCTTTTTCTTTCTTTCTTTCTTTCTTTCTTTCTTTCTTTCTTTCTTTCTTCTCTTTCTCTCTTTCTTTCTCTCTTTCTTTCTTTCTCTCTCGCTTCCTTCCTTCCTTCCTTCCTTCCTTCCTTCCTTCCTTCCCTTCCTCCCTTCTCTCCTTCTCTCTCTCTCTCTTTCTTTTCTTTCTTCTTACAGTCTACGACCTACCCAGATCACCTTCTTCCACTTTGTAATGTGCATTTTAAAGAATTGAGATATAATTGACATATATCATTATATTAGTTTTAGGTGTACAACATGATGATTTCATATATGTATATATTGTGAAAAGATCACCACAAGAAGTCTAGTTAACATCCATCACCATACATAGTTACATATTTTTTCTTGTAATGAGAACTTTTAACAGCCATTCTCTTGGCAACTTTCAACACGGTGTTATTTATTATATCATTACCATGTTGTATGTTACATCACTAGGACTTATTTTGTAACTGGAAGTTTCTACCCTTTGACCTCCCTGCACCCCATTTCATCCACCCCTCACCCCAGCCTCTGGCAACCATCAATCTGTTCTCTGTATTTAGGCATTGATTGTTTTGTTTTTCTTGATGCCACATACAAGTGAGAGCATATGGTATTTGTCTTTCTCTGTCTGACTTATTTCACTTAGCATAATATCCTCAAGGTTGAAATGTCAGGTCTCCCTTCTTTTTTTACGGCTGAATAATGTTTCTCAGCCTCCTGTCTGCCCCAGTCACTGTGGCTTCCCGAAGGCTGAGGGCAGGCGTCATGCCTCTAGGGAGCCCTGCACCCCACCCCAGTCAGGCAGCCTCAGAGTCTTGCTGGGGGACTGAGGGCAGCAGGTGGAGGAATACTCTGTCTATAGTCCCCTTTTGGTGGAATTCCCAACAAAATATGGGTGATCAAGGGTCTGTAGAGCTCAAGCAACCCCCACCTGCTTGCTGCATGGCCTCGGACCCTTCCCAATCTGGGTTCGCTCTCCCCTCCGCCTGAAATCGACTGCCAAGGCTCCAGGTGCTGGCACTTGGCCAGAGTAGCGAGGTGGTTGCGTCTCTCCCCAGGTGTACCCCCTTGTCGACTTCCCCCTGCGGGAGATCTCTCTGGCCTCCGAGCGGGGCATTGCCCAGCACAGCGCCACCCTGGCCTCCAGAGCCCGTGTCCTTCAGCAGGTGAGCTGGGCAGGGGCCTGGGGTTGTTGGGAGGTAGACTTCTGGGGCCAGGTGAGGACACTGTCCCTTTGGTCACATAAGGGAGGAAATGGCATGTTCCCTCTGCTGGGGGTTCCTTCCTGAGAAGGGTCGGGAGGAAGGGTGAGGAAGAGTCAGCCAGTGGGAGGGTGGGAGGGAGGAGCCCCAGCCTGTGGAGCACAAGGAGTCCTGGGGGCTGACCTGCGGCCAGTGTGGCCGGAGGCAGCGAGCAGGGCAGGCCCCATAGTCCATGGAGACAGGCTTTGACTTTTATCCTGAGGGGAAAAAGAAGCTATTGCAGGGTTTCAAGCAGGGATGTGTCTCAGTGTGATTTGAATCAGAACCTACTCCATTCCCCTTCCACCCAGTATTCAGAGAGCGGATGGGAGATGTTGAGATCCAGGGTTTTAGGCAGGGTGTGAACCCAGCGTCTTGCCCCTCAGGGCACTTCCCAACTCCCAGGCCTGTCTTCCCCAAGCCTCCCATGGGCCGGGGTGGCAGCCAGGGCTAGGGTTGCTTTGGTGCAGTATCCTGATGGCCACTAGGTGGCAGTGGTGTCTGCGTCCCTGGGAGCGGCATTCGCAGCAGCCGGATGGAAGCTGCTGGAAGGAGTCCGGACAGGGAATATCCAGCTCCTTCTCTGGAGGGAGGCCTCGGCCGGTGCCGACTCTTGCAGGGTGGGCTCAGATCCTGGTTCTCCTACATACTAACTTGTCATGGGCCACCTGCCTTCTCCTCTTTGAAGACCAGTTTCTCACCTGTGGAAAAAGAAATGCTAAAACGGCCTCAGAGGGCTTTGTAAGGATGAGAAAATTTTCTTTTTAATTTTTAAAATTTTATTAAATTTATTGGAATGACATAGGTTAAGATTATATAGGCTTCAGGTGTACGGTTCTACAACACATCATCCGTATATTGCATTGTGTGCTCACCACCCAAAGCCTAGTCTCCTTCCATCACCATTTATCCCCCTTTACCATCTTCAACCTCCGCCCAACCCGATAATCACCATGCTGTTGCCTGTCCGTGAGTTTTTGTTTGTTCAGTTGTTGCTTCCAGTCTTATATTCCACGTATGAGTGAAATCATGTGGTTCTTGACTTTTTCATCTGACTTATTTCTCTTAACATGGTGCTCTCAAGATCCATCCATGTTGTTGCAAATGGCAATATCTTATCTTTTCTTATGGATGAGTAGTGCTCCATTTTATATAAGGACCACATCTTTATCCAATCATCTCTTAAAAGAACACTTCAGTTGTTTCCATGCCCTACTGTTAGAATAGCTATTCTAACAGGTATGACCTGGTATCTCATTGTGGTTTTGACTTGCACACCCCTAATAATTAGTGAGGTACAGCCCCTTTTCATGTATCTGTTGACCATTTGTATATCTTATTGGGAGGAGCATCTGGTTGGGTCCTCTGACCATTTTTTAACTATCGTGTGTGTGTGTGTGTGTGTGTGCACGCGCGTGTGTGTTTTGTTATTGAGTTATATAATTTTTTTATATAGTTTGGGTATTGTTTACAAATACCTTCTCCCATTCGCTTGGTTGCCTTTTGGCCATGTTGATGGTTCTTTTTCTGTGCAGATGCTTTTTAGTTTGATAGTCTCACTCATTTATTTTTACTTCTCTTGTCTTTGGGGTCAAATTCATAAAATCCTCTCTAAGACCAAGGTCCATATGTTCATACCCATGTTTTCTTCTATGTAATTTATTGTTTCAGGTCTTATAGTTGGGTTTTTGATCCATTTCAAATTAACTTTTGTGTATGGGAACAAATAGTCTCACTTCATTCTTTTGCATGTGACTCTCCCGTTTTCCCAGCGCAATTTATTCAAGTGGTTTTCTTTCCTCCATTGTATGTTTTTGGCCCCTTTGTTTCAATTCCGCGCCATTGGTCTGCGTATCTGTTTTTCTGCCAATACCATGCTGTTCTGATTAGAGACAGATTTCTTTAAGCACTTGAAACCTGGTGATCAAAACGTCCCTGTTCTCTCTGCGCCCTTCGCGGTATTTCCCCTTCTCTCTCTGCACACGTCCCCTGTTTGTGGAAGAGAGGAGGACTGGCATGCTGCACGCTCAAAGGCCTACCAGAGCCAGGCGGCCATGTGGGTGGGAGAGCCCCTGTATCCAAAGGGGCCAGCTACCATCGGCTTCATGTAGGCAAAGAAGCAAAGACTGCAGACCTTCTAAAGACCAGATTTTTATATGAAACCTTCTAACTTTTCCATACTGACAACACAATTTTTAAAAATGCCAAGAACCCTGCACGGGTCAATGGGCTTGCTTTGCCTGCAGGCCATCATAGGCTGTCCCTCGTCTTGTCCAAACCTGTGACTTTTTTGATGAAGCGGAGGGGGCCTAGGAAGTGGAAGTAGTCTGCCCACGGTCACACAGCTTCTTAGTGGAAGAACCCAGGAATAGAATCCGAGTTTTCTAACTCCAGGTCAAATATTATTCACTGTATTCAAGAGACACAAGGTATTCTTTGCAAGTCAGTGTTGGGTATCAGCCAGTGAGGATATTTGGGGCCAGTTTCACTGCGCCAGACACTGCAGGGACAATTCGCTTACCAGGTCAGAGCCTGCTTGCTAGCTCAGGGGCACACTTGTGGCCATGAGCCCCTTTCTTTCATTCCGTGGGTCACCGTGTCCCCATCTACGAAACGAGCAGGGTTGGACCTTGCCTTAGGTTGGGCTCTGCAGTTACCAATCCCAGACAAAGGTTTGTGGGCCTGCCATCTATTAAGGAAGGGCTCCCGGGAGATCCTGTGGAGCTGCAGAGGGAGGAGGGAGAGGCCACACAGAGCAGAGCGCCGGCAATGGCCCAGCCGCTGCCCGATCCCGGGGAGCTCTGAGTGCCAACCGCACCTCAGGGTGTCCTGGAGGCAAGCGAGCTGGACCTTCATTCTTCAGCACCATCCAATCGTTGGCACAGCCTCCCAGGCACTTCCTGCCCTGGGAGGAAGGTGGATTCCATATCTCAAAGAGGGGACTCAGAAGAGGAAGTCTGAACTACGAGCAGCAGAGCAGGAAGAAGCAGGGTGCGGGGGTGGGGGTGTAGATTTGAGGGAACCCACGTGGGACGAGAACAATGTCCCGGAAAGGCCCCAGGACAGTGTCTCAGGAAGCTCACCCTTCAGCACTAGTCTTCTAGGGAGCGGGTCCCAGTGACGAGCCCCACCGGCTGAGGCGTCTTCTGGGAACCGGGGAGAGCGTACGGACGCGACTCAGTGGCTTGTGGGCACTAGCATGCATTCTGGTTCTCTTTGGCTGCTGAGACAGATAATTCAAATCCTTTTTGGACTCTTCCGTTGGCAGCTGGGGAAACCGAGGCCCAAAGAGGGGAAGTGACGGCCGAGATTTAGACGCAGGTGGCCGGCCTTGGTTGGAGCCTGGCCTCCTGGGGCATCCCCGGCAGCCCGGTCCTGTCTCGGGCAACACAGAACTTGTGAATCAGCCCAGCAGGGACGGGAGAACGAGGCAGAGGCACATTTTTCTTTGGAAGGGCACCTCATGGGAGAAGAGGCCACAAGTGGGAACCTTTTTCCTAAATTGCCCTTTTGGTCCTGGATCTGCAGATGAAGGTTCATGCTGATGTTTTGTTCAGGACTGAGAAGCTGGTACGTGGAATATAGGCCAGGCATCGGCCCTGGCCTCTCCGACCTGGGGTCGGGTCATCCCAGGGGCACGTCCCAGGTGTACAAACAGATAAAATGGTCAGTTACAAGGCAGCCACTTCATGGTAATTGATGTCCTGACCCATCTGTGACCTCAAACTCGGAGACCATTCGAAGCGGAAGCAGTTGCAGGCAGGGAGTGGTGGGGTGGTATTTCTGCGCTCTGTTCGATCTAAATAGAAAAGCCTAGAAATGAGAGTGGTCCTAACACTGCCATCCAGGCCCTCCGAGCTGTGATGTGGGCTCCCATCAGTTCTTGCCTCATAGTTTGCATGTTGGGTCCTTCGTACCAAAATGTCAAGAGAGGTCTTCTACCTTTTATTGCCAAAATTATCACTTGGAGACCAGTTTCTGGCATATGGAGAAAACTCAGCCTCCCAGTCTCACTTGGTTATCTCAACAACTCTGTGACTTAGAAGTTTTATCCCCATTTCACAGATGAGGAAACTGAGGCCTGGGTAAAGGAAGTACGAGATCCCACAGAAAGCTTTGTGGAAAAGACACGCTCGGACTCTAATTCCCCTCTGGCCACAATGTCATGCTACCCCTCAGCTTCCCCCCAGTACAGTAGGGAGCTGCTTCTCAAAATCCCCTCCCCAGCCTGTTTCACCCTTTCCCCAGGGCCTCAGAACATTACTAACAGCAACAGGACTTGGGGTCTTTTCCTAAGGAGAGGAATTTCCTAAGGAGAGGAATTTCCAGCAAGTGAGAGGGCCAGCCGCGCCACCTCCCTCTTTTCTGAAGCTTTTCCTGGCCAATTGTTTCCTCAGCGCCAGACCATCGAGCTGATCCCCCTCACAGAAGTTCACTACTGGTTCCGAGGAAAGACTAGCGTTTACTACGTCTACAGCACCGACCACAGGGTGTACGTGGCAGACTATCCTTTGGGATCCCCAAATCTGAGCCTGGAACAGGGAACATCCAGGGCAGAAGAACTGAGGGGTTTTGACATAGAGCCTGGCCCATAGGACGTCCCCAAGAAGGCTTTGCTTCAACGATTAGGGGTGACTTTCCTCTGTCAAATGTGTCTGTAGTTTTTGATAACAAAACAGCACCAAAAGCTAATGAGGACGGGTGCTTCAGCAGGAAGCCAGCGTTCTCTCCCAAGGTGTGGCTGCTAGTTGCATTCAGGGCTCCTTGATCCTGGGAGGCTCCTGAGCCATTGCTCAGAGAGGGGCCCTGAGAATGAGGGACCCTAGGGCCACTCTGTAGCATGGAGTGAGCGTCCAGGCTCTTAGACAGGGGTGGATGCTGGGAGGAGGTCTGAGCATCAGACAGGTCCGGCAAGGGCGATGGAGCTGGAGCTGGACGTAGATGATCTTCCAAACTGGAAATTCCACGAACCCACTGGCCTCGGTTTTCCCATTTGTAACAGGAGGGGAATATCTGAGAAAAACTTCTCCCCGGAGGGCTGATGCAAAACCATGAGGGTGGGGGGCGGGAGGGGTCTGCGAAAGTGGCCTGAAACAACCTAGCGGGCTTTGGAATTTCTTTGGTGTCAATGTTTTATCTTAAAATTTAATTCCAATCGTATAACCCACACTCTACTCTGTCCATGGTTTTTGTAATATGAAAATGTTTAAAATGGCTTTGTCCTCTACCTCTCTCCATCCCCCTACCCTCATCTCAAAATTAATGTTTCCGGAGGATGTCCCCTTTGGCTGGTGACTCTCCATATATCCCATGACTCCTCTGGGGACACCCGTGCCTCCCCTTCCTAAAACCTAGAGTCAGACGGTGTCTCGGTTTGGGCCTGAAGGAGTGCAGTGGAGATGCATCTGGAAAGGCAGATTGCAGCCAAAATACCAGCTCCGGGGCATGCACTCCATCCCACACGCAGTAGGGAGCTACCGCCAGTTCTTGAGCAGGCGGGTGACTTAAACAGAGCACTGAAACTTTTCCTGGCCAATTGTTTCCTCAGCGCCAGACCATCGAGCTGATCCCCCTCACAGAAGTTCACTACTGGTTCCGAGGGAAGACTAACGTTTACTACGTCTACGGCACCGACCACAGGGTGTACGTGGCGGACTACCCTGAGCGGTATTGCTGCGGCTGCACCATTATCTGACACGGCTCGGCTCTCCAATCCGCCCGCCACTCCGTCACGAGGGAGCACAACCGAGGTCTCTGGGTTCACTCATCGCTGGCGACATTGGGCAGCCACTTACCGACCCTAACGTGTCTGTCCGTCCAGAGAATTCAGCTTATCGCCTGCCCAGCCACAATTCTTTCTGGAGCGCCTGTGGTGGCATCCGCCGTGTGTTCAACCTGCAAGAGTTCCACCTCACACATTCCTTTAGGACAAAGCGTTTAAATGGCGGGGGCGCAGAGTAAAGATTAATACCTCGGCTGCGCGTGTGGCTTGATCTTGCTTTTCCCCGGGTCGCTCTCAGCTCTGGGGCACCTCTTCTAATGGGAGCCTTTCGCCCAGCCGAGCGTTACTGAAATGCTTAAAGAGGCACACAAATGGGCTCCCTTATTGTGCACCCGATAGTGCATGAATCACAAAGCACCTTTCTGCCCCCAAATCTGACCTCCCATTCTGTGGTCAGGAATTCAGACATGGGCAGGATGGGGACAGTCCGGCTCTACTCCACGATGTCTGGGCCTCCCCTGCAGGATGGGAAGTCTGGGCCGGTTCAAGGGCAGAGGGCTGAAATCGCCCGAAGGCTGGTTTGCCCGCAGGTCTAGTGACGGACGGGGGCTGTTGGCTGGACCTCCGCAATCAGCTGGAACACCTGGCACGGCCTCTCCAGGCAACCTGGGCTTCCTCACCATGGCGGGCGTAGGGGCGAGCGCCCCTCGCACAGGCCCTGATGGAGGAGAAATAAAGATCTGCCCTCAAAGGGGAGAACAGACCTGCTGTGTTGGATGGACTGAGGGTCCACATGCCGATCTCTCACGTGGTGCCCATGCAGGGAGGGATTTGAGAGAGTGATTTTTGGGTATATGCAGGTTCTTACGTCCTGTGCCAACCTTAGCACCTGCCCACTGAGTAGGACGAGTGCACCCAGCATGTGCAGGAGCTCCCACCGGGTGCAGCTGGTTTTGGAAGGGGTGGCGTGGGGGCTGGGTGGACTACTGTGCACCTGGCTGTGGGGAACCAGAGGCCCCTGTTGCTTTACTGTGCCTGCCCCCGACCCGCAAGGAGACTGTACACCCTGAGAGGACCAGTCTGTCCCCTCACTTGACTCCCAAGCTCCTGCCTACAGCCCTTGTCCCTCATGGGGTCAGAGGACAAGACCCGGCTGGGGGAGGCCACTCCCCAGGGCATCGTCATCAAATGATGCGCAAGCGAGCACTTGCACTTGCACCTGGCCCTCCTCGGCCCTGGCTCCCAGTCTTCTGTTCAGGGTGTTGCTGTTTCCTGAACACTGCGGGGGTGGGGGCTGGCTAACAGGCGTGACAGGGCTCAGGGCATGTGGCTCCTCTGCGGCTGCGGGAAGACAGGGGAAAGTTGACTAGGAAGCGAAGGGACTGGACCACAGAGGCTCTGAGATGCCTGAGTCCAGCAAACCCAGGCTCAGATGCTGCCCCCAGCCAGTGTCACAGGCTCTGCATGTGGGGAGGCCAAGGGCAGGACAAGGTCCACCCTTGGGTTGAGGTGCTCTCTGGACCCTAAGGACAGTGCCTGGTGGTGGCAGAGGAAACAGGGAGGTTTCCCCAAGGCCTCCCACTTTCTCTTCCTCCTGGAGCTCTGTGTGCTCTGGTCCCGGAGGCCCCGGCTCTGGGTAACAAGGGAGCCCATCATCCCCTTCCCTAGTGCCCCCTTGGCCTGCCTCCGCAGTTCTCAAAGTGGATGCTTCTGCCCTTAGGGGGCCTTGTGCAAATGGAGGGGACAAGTCCGGGAGGGACACGATTGGCATTTGGCGGGTGAAGTCCAGGAAAGCTGACACCCAGCAATGCCCGGGGACTTCCCCACAGGGAAGCGCCCTTCCAAGCTTTACGGGACTTGTAGTTATCTCACTGACATTCCTGTAGGACTTACACAAAGTCTCATCAGTTATTACTTAACACAATGCTGATTGACATTTAGAGTTACCCTCCATTCTTTGTTTTTCCTCTGTGCCTCGTTCGAAATGGCTCCTGGCCCGCTCGCTTCTCTTAAGCCCGAGCCTGTAACTATCTGACAACTTCACTGGGGCCCCTTCGGGCCGCTGCGCCTGAGCCCCCACAAACTGAAGTACGTGTATTAAAAAATTACTTTCTCCTCATATCTCCTTTATATTTTACTTTGGGCATTCAATTGCTTTTTAAAAAAATGATATCTAACTGGTGTATCGTGTCATTTGGTATATAACATGCACGTCATTTTAGGATAAGCAGGGACTATGTTAAGGTCGAGGCCCAGTGGGCCAATGGGAAAATCAAGTGGGAATAAAGCGAGTCCAAAGGGTCACTGTCCCAGCTGAGGCCTGTGAGCCGCTGGCCCCAAGGCCCCTTAGTGCCCATGGTCCTGGCAAAATCCCGGATGGGCGCTGGGTCCTCTGGTGGGTTGGTAACTGTTCTGTGGTTTTCTCTGCAGTGTTATCTGTTTAATGACCTTTGCTGCAGGCAGGATATGACTTAATTTGCTATTTCTGCCTTCTTATCCTAGGAAGGCTGTGTAGCTCTAGCTGAAGTCATGGCGGGTAGGAACAGCACACAAGGGCAACCGTAACCCCAAAACCGGCCACCGCGGATATGGCTCCAGTCCCAGTTCGATTCTGTTTTGGAAGCGCACCAGACTCAAGTGGTTCGCTTTTTCTTTATCGCCAAAGGAGAGCACCAGCCCTGTTGTTTAGCAGTCCCTGGGGCTCTGTCAGTGGCCAGAGCCCTGCTGGGCTTGGCAGGGGTTTCGGCGAGTGCTGAAGTCTGTGCCCTGTGCCCAGGGGATAGCACGTCTGCAGAGGAAAGCGAACGAATCAAGCTGAGAGTCGGGGAGCTTTGTTATGACGAGAATGCCTGAGACCCAAGTTGGTGGTGATGGTTACAAGTGTATATGAGTGCACACGTGCATGTGGTGTGCGTATGTATGTGTGTGATCGTGTGTGTGTACACTTGTGTGCCTGTCTGTGCATGCACGGTGAATGTGTGTATGGCACTCTCGGCAACTGATATTTTTTCCTGTGCTTTGTCTGGAGCAGTAGGGCCTGGGAGCATCCAGATTTGGGGGCCCCTCCCTCTGACCTGGTCCCAGTGGAGGTGGATGTTGCTACCTGACTTTATGTCTTCAAGTCTGGGGCATTTCTTCACATTTTTCCTCATCAGCTGACAGAATTGAAATTTCTAGCTAAAAGAAAGGTGTGACTTGGATGTGAGGAGCTAGCTAATCTTTTAAGCCAATGTCAGTTACTGTCATTTTAATGACAATTAGTTTCTGTTCCATGATTGGAAAGTCAGGGAGGGTTTTAAGGGATCTGGGACATAGGATAGGGACATGCCGTATGGGAGACAGTACAATGTGGTGCAAAGCCACACAACATGGCCTCCATATTCACAGTTGGGGCCGCATCCTGGCCCAAGATAGAAATGATGACGGCTAGGGTGGCGAGAGACTAAATGAACAGGATATATGATGTGCATGGCACATGTGTTTACAAGAGATCTGAGCTGTTGGTAGTGAGGGGATACAGGGAGGGCAAAGGTTAGGAGGAAGATACCAGACTCTCAGCGTTGGGCGTACAGGGGAATGTTGTATCCCTCAAAATTTATGTTGATAACCTAACCCACATTGTGGTGGAACCAGGAGGCCGGGCCATTGGGAGGTACTAGGTCATGGGAGCAGAGCCCTCATACATGGGACGAGGGCTCCCTCGAGCTCCCTTGCCGTGTGAGGCTGTAGTGAGAAGATGGCACCTGTGAACCAAGACACGGGCCTACACCAGGCACCAAATCTGCAGGTGCCTTGAACTCGGACTTCCAGCCTCCAGAACTGTGAGACATAAATTTCTCCTGTTATAAGCCACTCAGTCTATGGTATTCTGTTACCACAGTCCGAGCAAACTGAGACACGGGCTGTGTAAGCAGAGACTCTGAGGCCATGTGATACAGGCATTGGTTTCCAAAAGCCAGTCCAAGTGTTGGGACCTGCCCGCACTGGCCGCACCTACAAAGCGTGCCAGAAATGCAGGTTTCCAGGCCCACCCTAGCTATCTGGGGTGCATCGTTATGCACGATCAGAAACTGAAATTGACATTTGGAGTCAGAATAATTGGGCTTTGGAATCAGAACTCTCAGCCTTAAACTTCAGTTCTTGGCTCCCTGTGAGCTAACCTTCTCTAAACCTCAGTTTCTTCATCTGTGTATTGAGGATAACGCTGGCCCTAGGGAATAATTCCAGCCCTGCCTACCTTGCCAGGGTTCTTTGAAGACTCACATAAGACATGGACTGTGAAAACGCTTTGCAAACAAAAGCATTGATTAAATATTTTTCTTGTTAGAAGCGGGAAAGACAACCTGGTTTCCCAGGCGTCCTGCTGCTTTTGGTTCTGTCCACCAGAGGGCAGCAGATGTATGTACATGAATCCTCAGCGCGTTGTCCCCTGTATAAGTGAGTTCCTTGTGGGTGAAATCGGAACTCCAGGGAAGGTCTCATTCTCAGCAGTGGGAAGTGCTGAGGAGATGATGCCCCTGGGAATGGACCTCCACCCATGACCGGTGGGACTTGGAGGATAAATGGACAACTCTGATGTGTGTTCTTTATCGCCTCCTAGTGCTCTCCAATGGGACTGGGCGCTCCAGGTGCCCAGGGCAGTACCCTGCTCAATAATCCGTGCTTCCTGTCTTCTTCCTGCTCTGTCTCACTTGCCCACACTCCTACTGTTGTTTCCCGGAATTGCCTCCCAACTAAATTATTTCCACTGCAATCCTTTGCTTAGGATCTGCTTCTGGGGAAGCCCCGCCTATGATGCTATATCTCCCCGAAGTTTGTATCTTTTAAGGAACATGCTGGGGCTGAGTGCAGTGAGAGGCTTCAGGGGCCCCGAGGGCACAGATGGAGATCTGGCCCACTCCTCTGAGGTCTCAGAAAGTCATGGTCAACCCCTCCCAGCCCCCACCCCGCCACGATCACAGAGCCCTCTGAGTCTGGTATTTTCGCTCTCAGAGCATTTTCTTCCTATGTATTGATCAGACATGCTAACCAACTGATTGCTTCTGATTGACTTTCCTGAGGCCACAGTCCACAGCTTCATTGGGGGCCTCGGTTTCCACCTCTGGGGGTGGGAATGCTTCCTTCACCAGGTCTCGGTGTGATGAGGCGAGGACAGGCTCTGTCAGACCGAGCAACGGCAGCTTTGGGAATTCCCTGAGGGCAGCTCCACTCTGCACCTTGAGTACCCCGGTGTGCACAGCACTCTGATCTTTTGAATGAAGGGTGCTCAGGCACTAGCCGCTTCTCTTTGTTCCCTCTCTGGGTGCCATCAATCTTCCCGCTTGATCAGTGACCTCCCTGAGGGTGTCCTGGGTTCCTTGAAGGGACTGGGAGGAGGGATGCTCTACTTCTTGCCCTTTCTTTCCAATGTCCCCAGGCACTGAGAAGCTCATGCATCTCACCTGGGAGGCTCGTGGCCAAACTGTCCTCCCGACTGCATCCAGGAGACTTTTCGTACTAACAGAACCCTTGCCTCCTTGCACTGGAGTCACTGCCAAGCTCTGGGATCCTCTAACCTGGCCTTGGCAGGAGCCCCAACAACTTCCGAGCCCTCTTCCCCTTTTGCACTGATTGCAACAGAAAACGACCATGGCAAACATTTATTAGTGTTTATTAAGTGCCAGGTGCTGTCCTGACCAGGGAAGAGTAGAACCAGGCTGCCTGGCTTTTAATCCTGGGTGTAAATGTAGTGCGCCAGTATAGACAGCGGGCCTACGTCTGTGTGTGTGTAAGAAAAGGTGACCCGAGGGACTCCGGGGGATAAGACAGCAGTCTCCCCCTCCAGGGCCTGCCCAGGCTGGGGGAGCAGAGTGGTCGCCTGCCTGTGGACGACTGCAAACAGCTGTGGCTATTGGGAGGCCGCGGCCCTGCAGCTGCTGAGTGGAAATGCATTGTTCTTCTTGAGTAGATTTTTTGGGCCCTACATTCTCTGTTGCCAAAGCTGGCTTGGCTTCTTCTCACGGTGGGTTGGCCCTAGACTACCCCTTCAGCCACACCTGAGAGGAGAAACAGCTTCATTTCGGAATGCAAGTAAGGTTTCTATCCATGGCTAAGGGTCCTGTTTGTGTCACTGTCACGGGCAAGGTGGCTAATAGAGCCCGGTGTGACTCCTTTTTCCTGCCGATCATTCATGTGACTAGAATTACTTATTTTGCAATATATGATATATATCATGTACACTCACTCACAATGCACATAAGTTGGGAAACCACCCCAGCATTTGAATAAAACCCAGCTATGCGCATCAAGGTCCTAAAACCTGGATTTATCAATCCCTGGGAACTCAGTCCGCCCATCCGCAGAATGGGATGTTGGTAGTGTCTCCTCCTCCTATGGCTCTCGTGAGGACCAGCCACGAAATGCCTGGGAAGCCTTAGAACGGGGCCTAGCGCAACTCAGCACTCGACACTGACTGTTAGTGTTAATCCAATGTCATCGATTATTCTTCCTCTTCCTGTCACTTCTGTCTCGGAGAGTCATTTTAGGACTTAAGAGAGATAATGCGCGGCACAGAGTAAATGCTCACTAAATGGTAGTTGTAATTATTATTATTATTATTATTATTATTTCTGTGTTTTACTGAGTTCTTTAGCCCTCACTTGGTATCCACTCTAGAGCTAAGGGAAAGTTGGAATTCCTATTTTCGCTTGAAAAAGGTTGAAATAGAAACTCAAAAAATCAAAATGTTTTGTTCCAGATTTCCTAAAAAGTAAGGGTTGAGGCCATGACTGAAATTCAAACTATTTGGACTCAAAATCCTACATCCTTCCCTGTAACAACCGTGAGCTCCTACTTCGGGCTAAGGCACAAAGGGTCCTTTAAGCTGTCCTCTTCTTGCACAGCAAAGAGCTCTTTAAACCACACAAGCTAGCTGCCTATTTACAAAACACCTTTCCTTCTACTGTCTCAATCTGATGCACTTGTTATCCTTTGGGGCTCATTTATTTTAAGATCCATTTCAAAGGTGAGAAAACTGAAGCTCACAGAGGTTGAACTTGCTGCCAGAAGTCATGTGGCAGTTTAGACCAGAACCAGGGTCTCTGGCTTCGCTGGTAAGGAAGCGGAGAGACTTCCTTTAAGATCAGGGGAGGCTCGCGTGTCCCGGGAAGCCTGGTCGTCCCCAGAGCCCCATTCTTCCTTCCCGGTCCTCACCACCGTGGTCGCCCCTGGTGGCTCTGAGTGCTGGTGAGCCCGTGGCCTTGCCTTCCGGCCCCGCCCCCTCCCATAACTCTGACTTCTAGGGGGGCTGGCTGAGTCCTGAGCCCAGTCCCTCCTCACTTCTCACTGCATGACCCGTGTTTGGACATATTAGGTCGCTTCTCCCAGCATCTGAGCCCCGGCCATTCCTAGGTCCAGCTTCCACCCTCTTATCCCAGATCCGCCAGCTTGGTGCTCCTTGTCCCTGTGGCGGCTGAGCGAGGACTCTCACCCAGCACATCCTGCGGCCTCCAGACCAAGGCCGGACTCCCAAAGACGAAGAGGAAGTTGTGCAGAGGTGCCAAGGACAGATGTTGCTGATGCCACTGACAAATAGTGATGCAGCTACAGCAGAAGGAAGCTGTGGATGTACAGTAGGCGGGGGGACCCTGGGTTGAGAGGGCCAGAAGCCCCGCCCACCCTGGCCGATGCACTTTGTTCGAGTGCAGAATCGCACTCCCTGAGCCTGGTGTGTGCGAAAGGTTCAAACAACGCCTTTAGGGACCTGTTTCTCTCTACCTCTTGTGCTGTTGGTGGCGAGCTGTCCATCTTAGTTCCAGGCTAACAGACTCTTTCAGCAACTTCTGTAGCCAGAGGGTACAGCTTTCCCGGTTGTCCCAGAAAACGCTCCAGAACTGAGACTCAGTGCGCCAAACAGCCTGCCCTGGGCCAGCCTAGAGCCACTCAATCCCTATGGTCGGCGGGTTATGAAATGAGCTGAGAAGCCAGGCTTGGACCCAGGGAATGGGACCAGCCCCATGAAAACCTCCTGGACCCAGAGAGGGGAAGGCTGTTCCCTTAGGAAAACCTGGGTGCTGTTCCCAGAAGGGGAGAGGAATCTAGGAAGAAAAACCACCAAGGACCATGGCAGCATTTCTGCACATTCTAGACACAGGGCATGCTACAGCTAACCTCCTTCATCCCGAGACAGTAAACTTCTACTGAGAAACCCTGAGTGGAGGGCTTCCCCTGAGGATGCAGGGGCTGGGCTGGAGACCCTCTGTCTACGCCAGCCTGAGTCCAGTCTGAATCTGGGTAGGAACATCAGGCTCCCAGCTTCCCTTCATTCCTGCAGCCAACACTGTCCACCGGTGATCACTCTGCCACACAGCGAGGAGAGTGTTCCAGAACATAAAGGGCTAACTGCTTCAGGTGGTGCAGGATGCAGCCTCTTCACTTAGTAATAGAACCCGGTAAGGACAGGCTGGGCTGCAGAGGCCAGTGTGCCGTGGCACTGGGCAGCTTCGGCAGAGATCAGCGGACGGCGCTGGGTCGGTGGTTGTTGCCGGACATGAGGGAATCTAGACTATCTTAAGGGAACAGACCAGATCTGATCATGCAAACATAAAATCCTCCTGGCTCAAAGCATCTGCTTATTTTTCTTCTTCCTCCAGGTTGACTCAGAGAGAGTTTTCTGAAAGATGCTCTTGGTGGCTACTCACAGTGCTGCAGAAAAGCCTCCTTAGCTTTGCCCTGGAGCGTGTGGCTGTGGACCGAGCAAATGACTCATGAAGGGGTGGGGCTTGTATCGACAGGCACAGGTTTATCCAGATCAATTAGGGAAACTTTTCTTTTGCAGCACTCCCCAAACAAGGCTTTGCAGCTAATAATGAGCTTGAATTGTGCAACACAAATGATACAATGTGAAATGACACGAGAAAAACTGCCTCTCGGGGAGGGTGCTGTGGGGAGGAAAGACGGGGGTGGCCCCCGGGACAGCCGGCAGGAAACTCTCTAAATTGCACTGCATAATTAAGGAGGGGGATGTCTGGAGCTAGGGAGGGAGAGACTGGTTTTTCAAAGGCTGGTCACTGCGAAAGAGGGCTGGAGAGAGAGAAAAAGAATAACACTGCTGAGAAGGCCTAAGGCATGCCAACATGTGAGGCAGGGGACTTTTCAAGGGAAATTCGGGGTGCTGGGTGACGTGGATTTTCTCTGTGAACGTACACACGTATTGGCAGTAGAAATAATTGAGAAATCCCCGAAAGCTTGGTGGGCCGAATCTCTTCTCTTTGCCCCTCTAGCCCTGGGAGGCCGTCCTGCCCGGGCCGTCTGGCCCTCCGGCTTCCTCTGGGTTTGACCATTGAGGACCTTCCTTTTCTGTCCGGTTAGGGCATCAGAGGGGAAGAGGGAGTGATGTTGGAGGGTGTTTTTTCCCTGTTTTCCCACTTCCTCCTTGCCTTGGGTTGGTTGTTGCTAGCTCCAAGGAACCACATGATCCCTTGGGGGTTCTTCACACGCTGCCCACACTTTTGTAAAATTTCCTTCTCTTAAATGCCCCTTAAGTGATCCCAGTCTGAGTGTGCCATTTCCTGCTGGGACTCTGACTGACCTAACTGGGGGGAGTGCATTTCTCATAGGAGCCTGCAAAGAGCTGGGGTTCTGGGTCCTGGGCAAGGATGGAAGCGGCGTCTGTAGAGACGGGGGAAGAGCTGACCTCCAGTAGCAGCACGCTCAGGAGCCCTCCAGGAACCGCCTGGCAGCCCCATGCGGCCGTGGTCAACGTCTGCCCTACAATTTGGCTGGCCCCAGGAGCTCACCCGGGGACCGGGGGCGTTGGGCCATCGGAGAGTGCGCCTCCTTTGACCGAGGCCAGGAACAAGCAGAATCTCGAGGCACAGAGGGTGGAAACCGAGAACCGCTGGGTGTGACCATTTCGTTAATGTGGAAGCTGAGGCTCTAAGGGGTTTGTGTTACATATCAGGTAGAGAACAGCGTTGAAAGAGCTGTAGGAAAGTGAGAGCAGGGCTTGGCTGAAGATCAGATATAGTGTCAACCGGAGGGGATGTCAGACAAATAAATACAGAATTGGAGTTGACCAGGGGCAGGGGCATTGACGGAGGACCCTAGGCAAGTCAGCTGGGAGGGCTCTGCGGTGCTGAGCCTGAAAAGAGGCGCCTTCACTTTCTGGTTATCAAAGCAATTCGGATTAATCACACAACATTTGAAAACCGTGGCATAAAGTGGAAATCACCCAGGTTCCGGCCTCTCAGACTGACACTGTGACTACTTTTTAGTGTGTTTCCTTCCAGGCGTTTCCCTTCAACGAAGCTGTAGTTCTTTGGTTCTTACAGCTTTGCATTATACTTCTTAGCATTATGAGTAAACATTATGAATAAACGTGATATTTTGAATGTTCTGTTCTTTCTATTATATAGATTTCTGTAATTTGTTTCTATAACTGTTCCCATGATAGTGGGCATTAAGTTTTTTTTCTTTTCTCATTTTTATTTATTTTTTGCTATTATAGCTAATAGTACATATATAATGATATATGTTATAGTACTGATATATATGTGTACACACACACACACAATGTTGTACACAAACTTTGAACTCACATTTTCGTGTTCATCTTTCAGCATTTTAAAACTAGGATTCTCAAAGGACATGAGCATTTAAAAGACTCATGATATGTATTGGTAAGTTGCTGTCTGGAGAAGTTGCTCTAGCCCCATTTTTCTTGCCAGGCACCCAGGAGAGGGCAAGTTTCCATGAAGCTTTTCCTGTGTGGAGTTGGGTAGGGTCTCTCTTCAAGGCCTGGCCCCACCTCCAGGTCATGGCCCCACCCCTAGGTCATGGCTCTGCCCCCAGTTACTGGCGCTACTCCTAGGTCCCACCTGCGTGTGTCTTAAAGGTAAGCCCAATGCCTGTTAGTGAGCACGTGCGGTGGGTGAGGGTTGATCTGGTTCCAAGAGTAATATGTATCTATTTTCTACTTTCCAGATGTTTCTCCCCTCTGGGACCAATTCCATGGCTCCCTGGAAAGTGATATGATGACCTTGGGCTTGAGCCCAAAGAGCACGGGAGATTTTTGGCAGGTTGACGGTAGGTTGGTGCCAACCCACTCAGAGCTAAAACACGGTCTGTTGGGCTCACGTGGAGGAACGTGTCTGCATCTGCCCCCCATGGGCTCAGAAGTACCACAGCCCCCTCCGGGCAACAGCCTGGGCAGCTGGCTTCCTTTAGAGCAAAAGTAGGCAGGATGTGTTTTAGGAAGGGTTTTTGCGGGGGGACTTGCTAGAAGATTAGGCACGCACTAAGTGTGGATCAGGAGACCTGGGCCTGCAGAAGTCACTGGTACGAACGCAATCGCAGGGTAAGAAGTGGCTATTGAACCGTGCTGAATCCCAACTTCCTCATCTGGTGGGTTAGTGTCGGAAAGTTTTCTAGGGCCTTTTCCAGTAAGTACATGTCCAAAATATATGTTCTATTGTGTAATCCACTTGCTGGCTGGTGGATAGATTCCAACTCTTATTCATCCTCGATTTTCAGCTTTCTCCTATTTACTCTGATGCCGGGAATGCCCTTAGTGGGTTATTAGTAGTAGCTATTGAGACCCCAGCCTGTCTTTCCTCCAAACAACACTACCTTCCTGTCACTACTCTCAGGGCCCCACCATTTCCTGTGTCTGGGTAGAGTTCATTTTAATATTAACTCAAAAAATATGGTGAAGAAAGTTGCCTGCAGAGCTTGCATGTGGACTTGTTCAGTGTTTACGCGGTTACCCCACGTCGCTCTTCTCCCTGAGTGCGGGCAACTTAGAGTTGCTGGGTGTGACCGTCTTCTAGATCCAGAAACTGCGGCTGAGAGAAGGGGCACGTCTAGCCCAAGAACACCCACCTGATGAGCTGTGGAGCCAGGGCTAGAATGTAAACTGCCAGATTCCAGGCCGGCGCCTTATTTATTTCACCTGTGGTTTAAGAAATGGCCCCTCGAAAAAGAGTTTTATGTGAATCCTCTCAACTCATAAATGGGTGGAAGTAGTGGAGAGGGGCTATGTGTGGCCAAGAGCCTTACCCGCTAGGGGCTTCTGAATTAACCCTCTGGGTCTCTGCGCTTCTGCTCAGAAGCAGCTGACACTCACCAAGCAGCCTGTCCATTGATTCCTTCACTGTCTCACTCATTTATCCCCTCAGCAAACTCATGGTGTGCACTTGGTATTGACGTTTTAGGTTCCATGCTCAGCTTAGGTGAGCTACCTGGTGTTCTTTCAATAAATTCTCTGCTCATGGCTTTTCCCTTTTCTTTAATTATTCAGAGTCATTTCTGTTGCTTTCAATCGAGAAGCCCTAATGGAGTGAAACTATCTTGCAAAGAGTTTATACTATTCGGTGGTGGAGTCCATTCAGGAAATTTTGAGCAGGGGAGTCTCTGGGACAGATTTGGGTGTTAGATAGGTCACGCTGGTGGCTAAGCAAAGGGTGGCTTGGTTCCCGTGGGAGCAGAGGGAGGCTGGAGGCAGGACTACTGTGTAGGTGGTGCTAAAGACTAGGAGAGACATACTAAAGGCCTGAGTTATGTCAGTGATTGCGCCATAGGCAGGAAAGTGCAGTGATTAAGAGCTTGGATGCTGATGACAGATCTGAGTTTGAATCCTGACTCTGCCACTTAGGTGGCGTGTAAATGAGGACAAAGCTCTTAACCTCTCCAAGTCTGTTTCATTATCTCCAAAACGGGCTGGGCAGAGTGTCTCTACTTGTGCTGGTGTCGGGAGGACTCACGGAGATAACGAAAGTGGAGGCTCTGCACTGGGCCTGACTCATCGCCGGCATTCAGTAACTGCTATTGCCATCGACGATAACGGTGATAATGGTGATCCGATGGCAATAATGATGATGGTGGCGATAGCGATGAGGGTGGTGAGGACCTGATAGTGATGCGATGGTGACAACAAGGCCGTATGTGAGAGTGATGGTGATGATGGTGACACACGACCAAGGGTGGAGATGGTGAGTGGGACTGAAAGGAGAAGTCAGAGATGCCGCCTGGAGTTCTAGACCAGGTGACCGAGGGAACGCTTTTTAAGAATAAAAAACAAAAAAACATACAAAATATATTCATAGAGTTCTATGCTTTTGTAGAATTTGAAAAGTCAGGTTTTGGCATCTCAATTCCAGTGGCTCGGGCTGCCCCCCGCCCCCACTCCGCCTGCCCCTCCCATGCTCCCTCTGTCGTTGGGCGGAGCTGGGCAGCTTCAGGGAGGACACGTGCAAACTTCCTTAGCTCTGCGTTAAACCTGTCTGCATGCTCACAATCTGCGGAACACCTAAACTACATTTACTTAATATTTCTTTACATTGTCTTCTGGCTGTGCCCGGGAAGCCAGCATCATTGCCATCAACAGAAAGTGGCTGCAGATTCAAATATGAAGGAAATCAGAGTTATTCAGTCTTAGCGAACGACGTAACTGTTGCCTGCAAAGACTCCAAGCCTAAGGCTTGTTGTCGTTGTTGTTGTTGTTGTTGTCGTCATTAAAAAGAGAGATTAACTAATCTTAGAAAGATGATAAAGACACATTGGCACCAAAGCGAGACTTTCTTCTTGCAGCATCCACCAGGATTGGAAGAGAACTGATGATGGGATGTGGTAAATTTCTTACCCTAGGAGCCCTGTTATTGAATGCTGGGTCCGTGGACCACCCAACGCTGTGTCCCCCGAAGTGCCAGTGGAACTCACCCTATACCATGGACAGTCCTGCCCCAAAGACAGTCTGTCTTGGCACCATGCCATGTGGCTGCACTATTCAGAACCTGTGGAAATTGACATTGACAGGTGGACACAGGTAAAAATTAGCTCAGGATTAATCGGCTTGGCCTCTCAGCCTGGCTTCCTCAGGCAGGCAGAAAGGAGGCATCCCCACACAAGGCTTCTATTTAGAGAAGGCATCTGAGCAACTGGGTTTGGGATGGGCCAGGCTCTGCGGAGGGGTTGCTCCAGTCTCCAAAGCAGGCTTGTTTGTGGTGTCCCTGGAGCCATGGTGCAACTCAGAGACCACCAGGGAGGGATTAAAGGAACAGGAAACCCCCTACATCTTCTAGGAGTTACCGCAGTGACAACCCCTTCCCACAAAGACGGCAGAAGCCAGGAAACTGGTCACCTGGAAACAAGATGTGAGGATGAGCAGCCTTTTCCCCATGTTTTTAATGAGTGTGCTTTTCTTGTTACCTGCCCTGCTCAATCGCAATTTGCTCACCTGGCTCTCAGAAAGACTGATAAGTGATAACATAATCATGGACACCAAAACTGACTTTTGCAAAATATTTGCATCCTTTTAAAATTCTGTTTCTGGCCTGTGACATTAGCTGTGATGCTCAGAATATTCGCAGCATCTCCATTTTAAATCTTTAATTATAGAAAATTTCCAGCATATACAAGAGTCTAGAGAGAACAGTAAGAAAGATAGCCCCGCCTTGGCTGGTGTGGCCCAGTGGACTGAGCACTGGCCTGTGAACCTAAAAGCTGCCTGTTTGATTCCCAGTTGGGGCACGTACCTGGGTTGCGGGACAGGTCTCTTTTTGGGGGCATGTGAGAGGTGACCGATCGACATATGTCCCGCACATTGATGTTTCTCTCCCTCTTTTTCTCCCTCCCTTCTCCTATCTCTAAAAATAAATAAATAAAATCTTTAAAAAATAAAAAGAACCACGAGACCCTTCTCTTCAGCACCCAGTTTCAGCAATTATTAACTCATGGCCAGTCTTTTTTTTTTTTTTAAGATTTTATTTATTTTTATTTTTAGACAGAGGGGAAGGGAGGGAGAAAGAGAGAGAGAATAACATCAATGTGTGGTTGCCTCTTGCACGCCCCCTACTGGGGAACCCGGCCTGCAACCAAGACATGTGCCCTAGGCTGGGAATCAAACTGGCGACCCTTTGGTTCGCAGGCTGATGCTCAATCCACTGAGCTACACCAGCGAGGGCAACTCATGGCCAGTCTTGTCTCATCTAGGACTGCCTCCCACTTCTATTACCCCACAAGGTCATTTTGAAGGAAATCCTAGAATCATGTTACTTCATCCACAGTACTTCAGAATAGATTATGTTGCTTCATCTACAACTGCTGAGGAACACTTAGGTTTATTTCAAATTGTTTTTTTTGAGGATTCAAATGCAGTCCACACATTATGGCAGCATCTTCATGCTGCTTCTCTTCCCTCCACATGTCTCCAGTCTTCTCATATCCCCCATGTTGATGGTCATCTTGGGAAGAAGGTAAATTTGTTTTTGAAACTCCCAAGCTCTTCTGGGGGTTGTCTGCTTTTTGGGGTTCCCATCCATCTCCTTTAGGCACTTAGAGATTGTATATTTTCTACCTATTGAGGGATTTTCATTCCCAGGAAATCCTGATTCCCTGAAAAAAAGAGGCTCCAGAGATGAGAGAGGCAGTGGAGTGCAGGATGGAAGGGGCTCCTTGGTGCTTCTGTGCCCGGTGGGGCTGACATTAAGGTTTAAGATTTGACCGAGACCTTGCTGCTGCTCTGAAACCCTGGACAAGTCACTCAACCCCTCTGGGCTCTGTTTGCCTCGTGTGCCACATGAGAAAATGTTTGTTCACTTATTATTTCCTTTCTTTCCCATGTTGGAATCTAGTGTTCCCTGTAGCAAAATGCCTAGCACATAGCAAGTGCTCATTCACCTGCTGAGTGAGTGGATCAGAGGCTCTTGGGAATCCCGTCTGCTTCAAAGCCCCTTCTGGGACTCACCAGACCTGCCTGCCTCAAGGTGTCTCACTTCTTACTTCTGGCTGGGGGTCATCTCCCATCCCTGACTTTGCTTGGCTGACTGAGAAGAAACGGTCCGCTGACTCCAGTGGAGGGAAAAGGGGACTGAGACATTGGAGGCTACTTTCCTGGTGTCCTTGACTGAATGTCCCCCTCCTGGGTGACAGCCTGGGTCCCAGTGCTCAGCTCTATTTCGGTCACCATTTGGCATGTGTCACCTTGCAAAGGCCTGGGCCTTCAGGGACAAAAGGCCAAAATCTGCCACAAGAATGGTAATTTGAGGAAACTTGGCCCCCTGCCCTTGGGGCTTCGGTGTTCTTTGGGACAAGTTGAGTGATGATATCATGGACTTAATTACTTTCTGGACTATGTAGGGCCCTTGTGTCTGGGCTCCAGCCGGTGTGAGGCCCCAGGGAGCCTAATTTAGGAAAAGGAATCAGTGGGATGACAGCTGTTGAAAGTGTTTGGCTCCACCTTCGGCCAGAGAATTTAAGAAAAAGGCCCTTTGAGACACCTAGTTCTGGAGGAAGATCTTTCCTCCTGAGGTCTCTCAGGAAAAGGTTCAGTTCTTGAGGATGAAGGGGTCCACAGAGGTCATCTTGGCCAGGCAATACCCTCCCCAGTACCCCTAAGGGATGATCATTCTGGCTGTGCTTGATTACCTCCAGTGATGGGGAGCTCAGCCTCTCCACAGACAACCCATTTCATTATTGGACAATTCTAACTGCTAGACCGTGCCAACCTCACTTCTCCATTGCTGAAATCTGTCTTCTTGATGCCACTTCCATTGCCCTGGTTTCCTCCTGTGGGGCCACATAGAACATGTTTAAATTCTTCCTCCTTGTGTCAGCCCTTTGGACATTTGAAAGCGGCTCTCATGTCCCCCTTGAGCTTTTTCTCCAGGCTAAACATAGCTCTTGCAGCCATTGCTCATATGACATGGCTCAGTCCTCACCACTGTCCTCATCATTTTCCACTGGATGGATCCCAGCCTTTCACTGTCCTTCTTAACGTGTGGGGCCCTGGAGGCACTGACCTGAGCGGAGAGGAGTCGGACACTCACTTTATTCCTACCCTCACAGTCTGCTTTCCCAGCCCAGCTTGGCAGACACCCCGTGCTCTTCACAGCGACAAAAGCCCTCCATCTTTCTCACACATGCTGCTGTTAAGCCTCACCGCCCTCTCTGGGATTTGGGCAGCTGCATTTTAGGGCCCAAGCACAGGGCTTCCAACCATCTGTCCCCATTATTATTTCACCTTGTTGGATTCATACGATTGTCCCAGGCTGTCTGGATATTTTTGGGTCCAAATTCTCTCATTCGACATCAGCAGGCCCTCTTGGCTTTGCACAGCCTGTAGCCACCGGGTCACTGAGAAACATGAGCTGTGGGACTGGGCAAGTGTTTTCCTTTCGGGTTCGTGTGAAGCCACTACTCGGTGCCCTTTTGGGGGTGGTCACTCAACACATTACACGTAACTGCCACTTCTTCACCCGCTTGCAAGGGGGCTTAGGGAGGCTGGTTTGCCATCTGGCTGTTCTGTGTCTACACATGCTCCCTGCTGTGCTCTTAGAGGCGATGAGGTGGGTCCGTGGTAACCCACGCGCGGTTAGCCCGGGTTGCTCCTGCTCACCTCTGCTTTTTGCCTGGAGGGCCGCCCCGTCCCCAGGGCGCCCTGGAAGCAGGGGGAGGCAAACCCAAGGCAGCGGGTTGGCAGGACGGGGCCTCTGGAGGCTGATCCCCTGGCGGTGAGGGCTCCTCGCTCCTGGCTGAGGACACCAGGAAGGGCTGGACCCTGGGTGACAGAAATGGACAAAGGGGAGCCTCCTACCTCCCCCAGGTCCGCTCACCTGCAGGGCATTTTTCAGGGGCAGGACTCAATGGTTGTGTAACTAGAGCAACTGTAGGTCTGACATTTCTCTGGCTTCTTTTCCATCCTCCTTTCCCACTTTCCCCGCCTTCCTTTCCTTTTCCTCCTTCCTTTCAACAGGGTTTTTTTGTTTGTTTGTTTTTTTGTTTTTTGTTTGTTTGTTCATTTCTTTTTCTTTTGGCCCTTCTAAGCATCACCTATCTCTTATCATTTCTTAGAGTGCTCCAGGTCACAGACCATTGGGTGAGATACATGTCAATCACTAACATCCCTGCCACCTGGTGGTGAGAGGGGGACTCAAGGTACCCCTGGCTCTATGGGCACAGGAGTTTCTGGACAGTCCCAAGGCCTGAGGTTTTATGCCATGGTCTTCCTAAACCACTCCGCCCTCCCTGAGACCATCACACTTTGGTGTCCCGATGACAGCTTCCCAGGTTGACCTTTATACCTGAAGGAAATAAAATTCTTTTAGACTTTGGACTTTTTTTTTTTTTTGTCTAGAACAGCGATTTTCAACCTTCTTCATCTCATGGCACATATAAACTAATTACTAAAATTCTGCGGCATACCAAAAACTATATTTTTTTGCTGATCTGACCAGAAATAGGTCTAATTTTGATTCATTCGCACCCTATGGCTATTGTTGTGTTGGCTGTTGTCATTTTAAAAAAAAAATTCTGACCATCTAAGGGAAAAGAGGTCAGGGCCCTGACTAAGTAGTCAGGTATGGCATGTTTTAAAAATTCTTGTAGCACACCAGTTGAAAATCACTGGTCTAGAAACTGTGTGCCCATCATAGGTGAACTGAAAGTTAGTCCAGGTCATGTTGGGATTCGGAATGCTGCTGAATCTGGGGACAAATCCCGACAGGGAGCAGCTCACCATAGGTCACTGTGCTATGCTGGGGCCAGGGTCTCTGTGGGCTGGGAACCTAGGAGAGCCAGCAGCTTTTAGGACCTACTAGATCGAGAGAGTGTGCACTCTGACGTCAGTCTCGGGTTTGTATAGTGGCTCCTCCTCTCTCAGGCTGTGTGGCCTTGAGCCTCTCTGGGCCTCAGTTTTCCACTCCTGAGTCCTGACCAATGTGGCTCAGGGGGTCAGGCGTCATACTGCAAAGCGAAGCGCTGCCAATATGGTTCCTTGTCGGGGCACATGCCTGGGTGGTGGGTTTGGTCCCTAGCTGGGGTGTGTGCAAGAGGCAAGCTATTGATGTTTTCCTCCCATATCAATGTTTCCCTTCCTCTATTTTGTCCTCCCTCCCCCTCTTTCTAAAAATAAATAAATAAAATCTTTAAAAAACCAGGATTTATACACACTTTGCTGATCACTGTGAGGGTTAATTAGCACAGTTCCTGGCCTAGAGCAGACATAGCATTTATCACACCACAGTCCTGCCTCTAATAGTGCTACAAGAGCCTTTTGAAAAATCTGTGACTCTTCCAACAAGAAAGAAAAAGATGGAGAACGTGAATAATGTAGATTCCATAGGATGCTTGAAAGACAGCTTTAAAATGATTTCTAATTCGTGTTTCTCATGCAGGTATCTTTGCTTGTCTTCATTGTTAGGTTCTATTGGAAGGTCTTTTCAGAGGGCAAAGTGCAGGTGCATTTAAAAATAAAAACCTCGCAGGCCTTGCCTTTGTTTGGGACAGCTGGGCCCCCCCAGGGTAGGGGCCTAGGAGTTCATCCTGACGAACAGTGGCAGGTGGACCTGTGCAGAGAAGTGGGGTGTAAACCAGGGTGCTCCGGGGTACTGGGCTGGGGGCACGTTTGCACACCAGGACGGAGGACGGAGCAGTGTCACGGAGTGCCATGCAGGGGGGACATGAAGCTTTGCCACTCACTTTTCCTGGGCTCCTGACCAGGGTTTGGGGTAGAAGAGGATCGAAGTGGGGAGGATTCCTCCTACTCCTCTGACCTTCAGCTCCCCTCCCCCATTTTCAAGGCCAAGATCTGGGTTCCATGTTCTCCATCCTGGCCACTGCCCCCACTTATCAGCTGGTAGGACCCAAGGCCTGCCTGGCTGCTGGCTCGCTGCAGGTCAAGATGACACTTGTTTGATGATCATTTCTCTCCTGGATTTGTCTCCCCCCTTCCCCTTCCCCCCATGTCCCAACAGCGCGCCATTTCATTATGATTTCCCAACTCCGAATTCCGCGATATGGCCAGCCCATGCCATTCTGTACTGAGTTAAGTCAGCAGGTTTTGTCCTATTTATAGGATGATGTGGCAATTCAGAACTGGCGCCTTGTCTGTAGCCTTGGCAACCACAATAGACTTTGTTTTCTTTCCTCTTTTTTCTTCTTATTCTCTAAGTTTTAAAGATAATTATTCTTATAAGTAATATGCAAATATATTGTCACTGGGAAGATTTTAAAATAGAGAAATATAGAAAGAACACATAGAATAAAATATTTAGGTTCCATTTTTTTCTATTCTGATTGTTAACATTTTGGTATGTTTCCTTCCAGTCTTTCTTCTATGTATTTTTTACATATGTATCAGTATAAATACAAATGCAAATATTAATATCTGCATGTGCAGTAAAGAGTTTAACTTGCCCAGAAGGAGTCAGGCCTTTGCCATGGGCTACTGGGAGGTGATCTTTGTTTGCCTGGGGACCTTGGGCCAGCCTGATAGTAACAATATGATTGAGGTGGGGCTGGTCAAGCCAGAAAGATGAACAAGATGATTTAGGGTGTGGGCTTTGGGCTATGCAATGTCAGTTGACTAGACCAACCAGGAGGAAGGCAATCAATTGATAAAAACTGAACACTACCTTCGGGTGAGCATCCCTTGCTGGTGATACTGTATGAACATTGTCACGCATCCATGCCAGGAGAGTAACATGTCCATGGCCCCATGGGGAAAGGACAGTGGAAGCCCTATGTTTAGCATTTCTCATGAACTTTGCCCTGTATACTTCTCATGGCTGATTTCAGTCTGCGTCTTTCCCCTGTAATGGACGGTAAGTGTGAGTACAAGAACCTTCATGAATTCTATGAGTTCTTCAAGCAAATTATTGAACCTGAGGGCTTCAGGAACACTCCTGAATTTGCAGCTGGTGTGAGAAGTAAAGGAGCTCTTGGGGACAGCACCCTCTAACTTTGTAGTTATCTTAAGCTCATTGCAGTGTGTAACTTTATGTATGTGTGTTTTTAAAATCACATAATTGGGAATTACTTTCATAGCTCTGGAATTGCATTATTTCACCTTTTATATTCTTGCAGACCTTCTTCAAGGCTTTGGTGCCTCATTTTCTTATGTGTAAAATGGGGTTAATAATAGTACCTACATCTAGAGTCATTATAAACAGTTAATGAACGAATATTTGTAAAGCTCTTGGGACAGTGCCTGCCATGGGGTTAGGGCTGCGTAAGACACGGTGATGCTGATGGTGGTGGTGTGATGATGGTGATGTTGATTTCCATACCAGACCATTGAAATCTATAGCTTATTGCCTTTAATAGCTGATTAATGGATATTACTTCTATTAGTTCCCCTGGGTTTCCCACAAAGAAAGTCAGGGGATGGAATGTTTTATGGAAAATGATCCTTTTGCTGAACTACAGGGTCAGGTGAATTAGCCAGCTGGCCAAGAACATGTATTTATTGAGCACCAATTATTTATTACACAAACGCAAATTTGACACACATTATGCATCCTGATAACTGTGGGATTATAAAAACTAGTGCACTGGGGGAAGAATAAGGAGAAACGAACCCACTAGTACCTCTGCTAAGTGTCAGGCGCTGTGGTTATTTCATTTAATCTGCACAACACCCCTCGGAGGAAAATACTGTAACACCATTTTCCTGAATGAAAAACCAGTCTTGGTTCAAGAAACGTGTCCGACTTGACGTGGCCACAATGTACTGGGAGTAAGACTGAAGCCCAGGCATGTCCCGTTTCAAAGCCTATTCATTTCGAGTTGCGTTTAGCCGCGGGACAAAAGGCGGCTCTTGCCTTGAGAGAGTTCATTGTTTCTTTGGAGAAGGGGTGGTAGAGGCGGGAAAGATGAGACAGAAGGCAACTGAAGAAAGTGCAAACTCGTATAAACACTTGCCCATTTCTACAGTTGCTTTGTCACTCAACGTGTCATTAGACTTTTCAGAACAACTCTGATGTAGGCAAACATCATTCCCATTGAGAAGAGTGGAGGATCACAAGGGCTGGGCACCTTGTCCCGCTAAACATCTAATAAGGGGCAGATCCGGTAGTTGAACCTGCGTGCTGCAGCGAGTAGGTGTAATAATATCCCGAGTGACCATCACGGTGACCAGCAGGGCCGCACTCCCATGGCAGGCCGCTCTTGCTCCAGCCCAGGACCTTCCACCAGTTCCTGGAAGGTGGGCTGCGTTTTCTTTGACTCCCAGCTGCTTTCTCTTCTGGTCCAGCTGCCCAGGTCACTGCAACAGGGGGCATATTCCTCTGGGCTCTCGGCAATGGGGCATTTCACAATCAAGCCTAAATTAAAAATAGAAGCCTTAATTAGCTTCCTTTTGAGCTTTATCTGCAAAAAAAAAATAAAATAAATGGTTGCCCCCGGAGGGTTCTCTTCATTTTCCCAGGCATAATCCATCATCAGGTGTGTGTTTCCTTCCAGATACAATAGAAAACTAGTGAGAATTTAATTTCTGTTGAGTAGTATAGGAAAAAAACCAAGCTGAGTGCAGGGTGGCCACGGGGTGGCCACAGGGCGGCCTGCGAGTGACTGAGAGTGCTTTTCTCTATGACCTGAGTGTGGGCTACGCAAGGGCGCCTGCGCTCTGAGCTTCCAAAGTAAGCCAGGAATGAAACTGGCATTAATTTTTCTGTGTAAACTTCAGTTCTTGAGATACCCCATGGACTGTACCCCTCCTGTGCAGAGGGCTTTGTGGGCAAACAGGGCCCAGCCTGACCATCTTTGCAGTCATGCCTCCCTCTGTCACAGTTGCTGTGGCATAACGGTGTCCCTATTTCTCCTGGAACTTGGCATCTGTTTTTCCTCTTTGGAATCGCAGATAAATCTGGCACAAACATTATGATCATCCCCTCAGGTTCTTGTTCTGAGGACCACAGGATTGCTGGGATGTGGGGACTTATTCAGGAAAGTTCTGCTCTGAGACACCTTTGCTCAGTGGAAGCAATTGCAATTACTTTGCCCACTCATCCAGCTTGTTTTAATTGGGCACCTACCACGTCCCATCCGATGTGCTGGGAACTGGGACAGTAAGTAAGAGGCCAGATGTGGACCCCCCAGGAAATTTGGACATTCTTTAATCATGAGAAAGTGTCTTCCCACCCACAGCTGCAGCTGGTGTCCACGGCACATACGTGGGGGAGGCAGGGCTGGTTGTACACATCTTCCAGATGAGAAAACCAAGATTGGGGAAGGCAAAGTGACTTGCTGACAATCATAAACCAGTGACAGTTTGTGAAACCAGGTTTTCAAAGTCGCAACTTTTTTCCCTAAAACCTTGGACTTCAAAACCAATAAACTGCACACTTTGGGGAAGTGACTTAATGTTAGACGCTCTGTTTGCCCTCCTTTAAGATGGGGATAAAAAAATCTATTCTGTGGAGTTGCTGAGATGGCTCAGTTAGATTATGTACATGTATATCAATAGATAGGTGTCTATTTGTAGAGACTTTCCAGATATTAAGCTGTGTGTAGCCTCTCCAAGGAAGACTGGGGCCTCCGTTGTCTCACCTATTCAATGGTGATTGCTACAGTTCCCTCAAGGTTGTTGTGATTAGTAACTGAAGAGTCTGAAAGCTTTGTGGACCCTGAAGTGCTTTCCATAACAGGAATTGCTTGTCCTCCTATGGCAAACCTGTCGGGCCGTAGTGCTCAGTGCTCTGTGTGATGATGACATCTGACACAGAGATAAATCCGACTTCTAAGTCTATAGCCCGAAGATCGTATTTTGGGCAAAAGGACACCCAGGTCACCATCTGGGGAGCTTCGAGTGTACTATTTAAATTAAATGCCTGAGTTATTGATGGCCGGCTATTCAAACTGAGGACCTGAGTGTAATCTCATTTTCAAAACACTTGTTCAGAAGTTGTTTTCTCTTTCTCATTTTGTTTTTAATAACCTGTCTCTTGTCTTAAAATAATGGTCTGTGGCACTGTGTTGAGGTACATAATTTAAAGGCAAAAAGAAAACAACAGGAAATTGAAATTTCTTGTTTCTCAGGAAACAAGAAAAATAGAAATACTTGCTGCTACTACTCCACTGATTTTCAGATGTGAAAGAAAAGAAACTTCAGGCAATAATTTCTTTTTATGGATTTTTTAAACAATGTATTCTTTCATATTGTGGTAAAATATAGACAGTCTAACAAAATTTGCCATTTTAGCCATTTTTAAGTGTACAGTTCAGCGACATTAAGTACATTCACAATGTTGTACAACCATCACCACCATCCATCCGCAGAACTTTTCTCATCTTTCCGAACTGAAACTCTGTTCCCATTAAATGCAAACTCGCCATTCCTCCTCCTCTAGCCCCTATTAACCTCTATTCTACTTTCTGTCTTTCCGTCTCTATGAATTTGACTTCTGTAGGTACCTCAAATAAGTGGAATCACATAATATTTATCCTTTTGTGTCTGACTTATTTGCTTAGCTAAAAGTTGTCAAAGTTCATCCACGTTGTAACATGGTAGGAGCTGACCTGTAATGCCTCCAACTATAATTCATGCGTTGACGTCCTGACCCCCACTACCTCAGAATATAACCGTGTTTGGAGGTCAGGTTTGGACAGAGATAACTGAGTTAAAATGAGGTCATTAGGGTGGACGCTAATCTAATATGACTGGTGTCCTCATAAGAAGAAGAAACTTGGACACGAACACATACACAGGGAGAAGATGACCATCCATAAACCACAGAGGGATGTCTGGGCCAGATCCTTCCCTCACAGCCCTCAGAAGGAACTGATCCTGCTGACACCTTGTCTTGGACTTCCATCCTGCAGAGCTGCAGAAAATAAATTTCTGTTGTTTACATCATCCAGTCTGAGGTACTGTTATGACACCTCTAGCTAACAGCATGTATCAGAAGGTGCTTCCTTTTTATGGCTGAAAAATATTCCATTGTATGTGTAGAGCACATTTTGCATTTATCTGCCGATTTGTTGTTGGACTTTTTGGTTATTTTCATCTTTTGCTTTCGTGAATAATGCTCCTTTGAATATTGGTGTAAAAGTATCTAGTTGAGTCTCTGCTTTTGATTCTTTTGGGCATATGCCCAGAGGTTAAATTGCTGGATCATATGGTTATTCTGTGCTTAATGTTTTGAGAAACTGCCAAACTGTTTTCCTCAGTGGCTGCACCATTTTATATTCCTACCAGCAAGGCACAAAGGTTCCAATTTCTCCACATCATTGCCGGCACTTGTTATTTTACATGTTTCGTGAAATTTTACATTATTTGTTTTTTTAATACCTGTGTAACCAGAGGCATTAGAATAAACAACAAGGAGCACCAGCTGGTGTAGCTCAGGGGATCGAGCGTCGGCCTGTGAACCAAAGGGTGGCCGGGCCAGTTCAATTCCCTAGTCAGGGCACATGCCTGGGTTGTGGGCCAGGTCTCTAGTAGGGGGCGCGCGAGAGGCAACCACATGTTGATGTTTCTCTCTCTCTCTTTCTCCCTCCCTTCCCCTCTGTCTAAAAATAAAATAAATAAAGTCTGAAAAAAAAAGAACAACAATGAGTTTTATATCCGTCAGAGAATGCCCCTAACAGGCTGATTCTCCCTCAGAGAGCAACTGTAAACTCTGGATAAAATAAAAAAACTAGTACCAGAAGGCTCTGGAAAGTTAGCTAAAGTGAGTAGATTTTGAAAAGGGTCAAAACTTGAAAGACGGAACCAACATGGAGTGGCTTCCAGTTTTTATGTCTTTAGCTTGAAGGCAGGGTGCAGTCATGTGAAACGAACAGTAACTAAAACTCCAATAGCAATTCCAACATCTTTCTGGGCCTGTGGGGCTGTATGACCCTGGAGAGCGGAGGGTGGAGCCTAGACAGGAGCAAGCTGGAGAAGGGGAAGTCCAAAATTGTTCATATTCACCCAAATGCCTCTGGCTGAACATTGCAAACACATGTGCAGGTCAGATGTAGGCAGCTTCCAGCTAAGGCTAAACAAAATCGATTGCATTTATATTTATATATTAGTAGCAAATAATTGGAAAATGGTGTTTAGAAATGACAATATCATCAACAATTTAGGAATACATTTAACCAAAGATATCCAACATTTCTATAACGGAAGACATCTGCAATGCAAGAAGCAAAAGAAGCCCTAGATAAATGGAGATATACGATAATCACAGATTAGAAGACTCAAAATTGTGGAGGTGACAATTTGTCTCAAGTTGGTGTATAAACTCAATACGATCCCAACCAAAATCCCAGCAGCCACCTTTGTAGAAATGTAGGAGCTTATTCTAAAGTTTATGTGCAAATGCAAATGCATCAACCAAAACAATTTTGGAAAAAAAAAAACATTTTGGAAGGTTTACTCTACCTTTGTCTTAAGACTTGCTACAAAATCATAGTGATCAAGGTAGTATTGGCAAAGGACAGACATACAGATCAGTGGGACATAAGAGAACCCAAAATAGACATACACACACAGGGTCAACTGGTTTTCGACAAAGGTGCCAAAGCAATTCAGTGGGGAAACTTTAGTCTTTGCCTTCTATTGGCCAGTGCAGGTCACAAGAATAGTCCAGGTTTAAGGACTAGAGAAATAGACTCAACATTTGATGGGAGGGGAAGCAAAGTCACTTTTTTAAGGGTGGGGCTAGAGACAGGGAAACAGGAAGGACTGAATTCATCTGGAATTTACCACCCCAGGGAACCTGGATGGGCCTTTGGGACCACTCACCATACAACTCTACTTGTCCACCGAGGTCTCAGCTCAAAGGCCGACTCCTCTGAGAAGCCAGTGCAGATGGCTCTACCTCCAGGCGACTCACAGTTATCATTTGTTACATTGGCCCGTTTAGCTCCTCCATAGCTCCTCTATAATCTGGTTTATTCATTTCTTCATTCCTTCATTGTCTGTCTTCCTCATTAGGGTATAATAATCATTTAAGGTGTCTTTGAAATAACTGAAAAGAAATGAGACCAGGAAGGTACTCAGAGGTCAGGTGGGGAATGCCCCAGCAAGTTTAGAGATCAAGTTATGGAGAAACAAAGAATCAGAAGTTTAGAGCAAGGGGGTGACCTGATAAAATAGATGCTTTCTAATGAGATTCCTGTGGCAAAGGCACTGGTATAGTATCCCTGGGGAGGAAGTGGAAGGGAAAATAGATGGGGGTGAGAGCAGGGACTCCTGAGGGTAACTGTGATGGCCTGAGTGCGAGCGAGTGGCCTGGGTGAAGGGCCAGTAGTGATGGAGGGCCAGGTCCCCCAAGGCCGATATGGCCAGACCTTCTGACTTCTCAACAGAATATGGATATTTAGATGTTCTTTGTGGACTAGCAACAATTTTTCATTGTTGGCAACTAATAAAAATGTTTAAACTATGTTGGGAGTGGGCTGTGGCCTGAGCCCCACTGGACAGCCTCTCTGCCAAACACAACATAGTTATGATTTCACAGGCGTAATTGTAGCTGAACTTGAACGCCTGGAATCCAGGTTATTGCTGCTCTGAATGGCTTGTGTGTGCGACCCAAGATACAGCACCCAGGAGACAGGGGTAGGAGGGAATTGTGAGACCATAGGGGGATGGAGGTCGGCTCTCTGCCCTCACTGGGAGACACTGGGATTCTCAGTTTCTCCTGTTCCAGGAGGGGGAGCCAGAATGCGGCCCTGCCACATCTTTACTCCAGCTCCCCCGCTGCAAAGTGAGGTTATCTATGCCTTTTTCTTAGAGCTGGTGGATGAAGAAAACAAGAACATGTCATTACTTATGTTTCCCTTGTCTGAGGAGACCTATCCAAAAAAAATATTACTAACAGCAATGTCAAAGAGTCTACTGCCTAGGTTTTCTTCTAGGAGTTTTATGGTTGCAGGTCTTACATGTAGCTCTTCAATTCATTTTAAGTTTATTTTTGTATAAGAAAGTGGTCCAATTTTATACTTTTGCATGTAGCCCTCCAGCTTTCCCAACATTATTTATTTTTTATGTTTTTATTTATAAGTGATTTTTATTTTTTAATTGTTTTGGTATATTTTATTGATTATGCTATTGCTGTTGTCTCATTTTTTCCTCCCCTTAATCCCCTCTGCCCTGCATCCCATTCCATCATCCCCATACCTCTTAGTTCATGTTTATGGGTTGTACATATCAGTTCTTTGACTTCTCATTTTCCTATGCTATTCGTAGCCTCCCCCTATCTATTTTTTTTTTGTCAATATTTTCCTGCCACCACTTTCCCCAGCCCCAAACCTCCCCATCTCCCACCCTCAATCCTTCCCCCATTTGGCTTTGTCCATGGGTCCTTTATGCATGTTCCTTGATGACCCTTCCCCTCCTTTTCCTGTTAACCCCCTCCTTCCTCCCCTCTGGTTACTGTCAGTTGGTTTCTTATTTCAGTGTTGCTCCTTATGTTTTGCTTGCTTGTTTGTTTTGTTGATTAGGTTCCACTTATAGGGGAGATCACATAGTATCTGTCTTTCACCTGGCTTATTTCACTTAGCATAATGCTCTCCAGTTCCACCCATGCTGTTGCGAAGGGTAGCAGCTCTTTCTTTCTGCTGCATAGTATTCCATTGTGTAAATGTACCATAGTTTTCTGATCCACTCATTTACTGTTGGGCACTTAGGTTGCTTCCAATTCTTGGCTATTGTAAATTGTGGTCTATGAACATTGGGGTTCATGGGTTCTTTTGAATTGGTGTTTCAGGAGTCTTAGGGTATAATCCTAGCTGTGGAATTGCTGGGTCAAAAGGCCGTTCCATTTTTTAGATTTTTGAGGAAATTCCAAACTGTTTTCCACAGTGGCTACACCAGTCTGTATTCCCACCAACAGTGCTCTAGTGTTCCCTTTGCTCTACATCCTCGCCAGCACTTGTTGTTTATTGATTTGCTTATAATGGCCATTCTGGCTGTTGCGAAGTGGTATCTCATTGTGGTTTTAATTTGCATCTCTTTGATGGCTGGTGATGCCGAGCATCCCTTCATATGTCTCTGGGCCCTCTGTATGTCTTCCTTAGAGAAGTGTCTGTTTAGGTCCTTTACCCATTTTTTAATTGGTTGTGTGTCTTCCTGGAGTGGAAGAGTTCCTGGAGTCATGTGAGTCCTTTATATATTTTGGAGATCAAACCCTTGTCCAAGATATCATTGGCAAATATATTTTCCCCTATGTTTGGTTCCCTTTTTGTTTTGCTGATGTTTTCTTTAGCCATGCAGAATCTTCTTATTTTGATGAAGTCTCACGTGTTTACTCTTTCCTTTATAGTCCCTTGCTCTAGGGGACATATCAGTGAAAATATTGCTTCACAGAATATCTGAGATTTTCCTGCCTATATTCCCCTGTAGGACTTTTATGGTGTCATGACTTATATTTAAGTCTTTTATCCATCTTGAGTTGATTTTTGTGTGTGGGGTAAGTCAGTGGCCAAATTTCATTTTTTTTCACGTAGCTGTCCAGCTCTCCCAACATCATTTGCTGAAGAGGCTATTTTTACTCCGTTTTATGTTCCTGCTCCCTTTGGCAAATATTAATTGACCATAGAGACATGGGCTTATTTCTGGGCTCTGTATTCTGTTCCATTAATCTATGTGTCTGTTCTTATCCCAGTACCAGACTGTTTTGATTACACTGCCTTATAATATAGTTTGATGTCAGGCATTGTGATCCCTCCTACTTTGTTCTGCTTTCTCAAAATGCTGCTGTTATTCAGGGTCATTTATGATTCCATGCAAATTTTTGAAATGTTTGTTCTATATCTGTGAAATATGTTATTGGTATTTTAATAGGAATTGCATGGAATCTATAAATTTGCTTTGGGTAGTATGGACATTTTGATGATTTTAATTATTCCAATCTATGAACATGGTATATGCTTCCATTTATTTGTGTCTCCCTTAATTTCTTTCTTCAGTGTTGTGTAGTTTTCTGAGTACAGGCCTATAACCTCCTTGGTTAAGTTTATTCCTAGGTACTTTCTTTTTCTTGTTGCTATGGCAAATGGGATTTTTTTCCGGGATTTCTGCTCCTGACATTTCATTATTGGTGTACAAAAAAGACTTCACCTTCTGAATGTTGACTTTGTATCCTGCTGTTTTGCCAAATTCACTTACTAAGTCGAGTAGTTTTTTGGTGGAGTCTGTAGGGTTTTCTATGTACACTGTCATGTCCTCTGCAAACAATGACAGCTTTACTTCCTCCTTTCCATTCTGGATGCCTTTTATTTCTTTTTCTTGTCTGACGGCTGTGGCTACGACTTCTAATACTATGTTGAATAGAAGTGGTGAAAGTGGAAATCCTTGTCTTGCTCATGATCTTAGTAGGAAAGCTTTTAGTTTTTGCCTGTTCAGTATAATGTTGGATGTAGGTTTCTTGTATATAGCCTTTATTATGTTGAGGTATGCCCCCTTTATTCCCACTTCGCTGAGTGTTTTTATCATAAATCGGTGCTGTATCTTATCAAATGCTTTTCCCATATCTATTGATATGGTCATGTGATTTTTGTCTTCCCTTTTGTTTATGTGATGTATTACATATTGATTTGCAAATATTGCACCATCCTTGCATCCCTGGGGTGAATCCCTTTGATCATGGTGGATGATCTTTTTAATGTATTGCTGGAGGCAGTTTGCCAAAATTCTGTTGAGGATTTTAGCATCTATGTTCATCAGCAATATTGGCTTATAGTTTTCTTTCTTTGTTGTATCTTTATCTGGTTTTGGGATTACAATGATGCTGGTCTCATAAAGGAGTTTGGGAGCCTTCTCTCTTCTTGGATTTTTTGGAATAGTCTGAGAAGGACAGAAGTTAGCTCTTCCTTAAATGCTTGTAAAATTCCTCTGTGAAACTATCTGGTCCCGGGCTTTTGTGTGCCTGGAGGTTTTTGATTACTGCTTCAATTTCACCAGCTCTTAGTGGTCTGTTCAGGCTTTCTGCTGCTTCTTCATTCAGTTATGGAAGATTGTATCTTCCTAGAAAATTGTCAGTTTCACCCAGGTTTTCAAATTTCTTGGCATGTTGTTGTTCGTAGTAATTTCTTACAGTCCTTTGTATTTCTGTGGTATCAGTTGTAATTTCTCCTCTTTCATTTCCGATTTTATTTATCTGTGTCCTCTCCCCTTTTTTTCTTGATGAGTCTACTTAAAGGCTTGTCAATTTTGTTTATCTTTTCAAAGAGCCGGCTCCTGGATTTATTGAGCCTTTGAATTGTTGTTTTACACTCTGTGTCATTCAATTCTGCTCCGATCTTGATTGTTTCCTTCCTTCTGCTCGCTCTGGGCTTTGTTTGTTGTTGGTTCTCCAGTTCTTGTAGATTTAGGGTTAGGTTGTTTATTTGAAATGTTTCTATCTTTTTCAGGTAGGTCTGTATTGCTATGAACTTCCCTCTCAGGACTACCTTCGCTGTGTCCCATAGGTTTTGGACTGTTGTGTGTTCATTTTGATTTGTTTCCAGAAACCTTTTGATTTCTTTGATCTCATTATTGACTCATTCATTGTTTAATAGCATGCTGTTCCGTCTTCATGAGCTTGAGTGTTTTTGAGTTTTTCCCTTGAGGTTGGTTTCTAGTTTTAAGCCCTTGTGGTCTGAGAAAATGCTTGGTATGATTTCAATTTTCTTAAATTTGTTGAGGCTTGTTTTGTTTCCTATCATGTGGTCTATCTTTGAAAATTTTCCATGTGCATTTGAAAAGACTGTGTATTTTGTTTCTTTGGGATGAAAGGTTCTGTGTATATCAGTTAGGTCCATTTGATTTAATGCATCGTTCAGTTTCACAATAGCCTTGTTGATATTTTGTTTGGAAGATCTATCCATTGTTGACAGTGGGGTATTAAAATCCCCTACTATAAGAGTGTTGCTGTCTGTATCTTTCTTAAAGTCCTCTAGGATTTTCCTTATATATTTGGGTGCTCCTATGTTGGGTGCATATATGTTTACAATGTTTATGTCTTCTTGCCGGATTCTTCCTTTGAGTATTATGAAGTGTCCTTCTTTTTATGGCCTTTGTTCTGAAGTCAGTTTTGTCTGATATAAGTATTGCTACCCTGGCTTTGTTTTCCTGTCCATTTGCTTGGAATATTTTTTTTTTCTAATCCTTTACTTTCAGTCTGTATAGGTCTTTTGTTCTGAGGTGGGTCTCTTGTAGGCAGCATATGTGGGGGTCCTGTTTCCATATCCATTCAGCTACTCTATGTCTTTTAATTGGAGAATTTAATCTATTTACATTTAAGGTTATTATTGATATGTACTTATTCATTTTTTCCTTTTGTACTTGTGTCCCTCTCTGTCTCACTCTTTTTCTTCATATTCTTAAAGGAGTCTCTTTAGCATATCTTACAATGCTGGTTTGGTAGAGGTGTATTCTTTTAGCCTTCTTTTTCTGGGAAACTCCTTATTTTGCCTTCCATTTTAATTGAGAGCCTTGCTGGGTAGAGTAGTCTTGGTTGCAGGCCTTTGCTTTTCATTACTTGGAATATTTCTTGACATTCTCTTCTGACTTGTAGTGTTTTTCTGTGGAGAAGTCAGCTGCTAGCCTTATCAGGGCTCCCTTGTGTGTTACTTCCTGTTTCTCCTTCGCTGCCTTGAAGATTCTCTCTTTGTCTTTGATATCTGCCATTTTAATTATGCTGTGTCTTGGAGTGTGTCTTGGAGTGTGTGTTCATCTTGATTGGGACCCTCTGTGCTTCCTGGACTTGTATGATTTTTTCTCTCCTCGAATTGGGGAAGTTTTCCATCATTACTTTTTCAAACAGGTTTTCTATCCCTTGATCCTCTTCTTCTCCTTCTGGTATTCCTATTATATGGATATTATTATGTTTCATGTTGTTCTGCATTTTCATTAACACCTCTCCGTTCTTTTTGAGCCTTTTTTCATTTTCTTGCTCTTTCTGGCAGTTTTTTCCTACCATGTATTCCAGCTTGCTGATTCAATCCTTTGCTTCATCTAGCCTGCTTTTGATTCCTTCTACTGTGTTCTTCAATTCTGAAATTGTATTCTTCATTTTCTCTTGGTTCTTGTTGACAGTTTCTATGTCCTTTTTCATGCTGATATAGTTTGCAGGTAGTTCCTTGTAGTTTCCCTGTAGTTTTTTGTAATTCTCACGGAGCTCACTGAGTTCATTGAGCTTCCTTATAACCATTGTTTTAAACTCAATATCTGATAGTTGATTTACCTCTATTTCATTTAGTAGTCTTTCTGGGGATTCCTCCTTTCCTTTCGATTGGGGATTCTTTGTCTTCCCATTATGTGGGTGCCTGAGCAAAACCACAAAGCCCAGAAAAAAAACCCACAACTGCAAAAATAACTGCCCCCTGTAATCCCACTATCAACAGCATATGAACCTGTATTAATAAGGCTGTAAAGCAATTGAGACTATTATAATAAAGGAGAGAAATTAACTATAGTAGAAAATCTAGTGACCTAATATGCACCAACTTGATGTACAAGAAGTGAATGTTGAAAAGTTATGTGGTAAAGAAAATATTGCAAATCATGCAGACCACAGTGGATTTCGTCCTGGTATCCTCTAGTATTTACTGCTGTTTTTTCTTTCTGTATCCACCTCTGGTGATATCAGATGTTGACCCCGTCTCACCTTAGGCAGCCTGTTTGAGACTTCCTGGGATCTACCGTCTGTGGCTGTCTCCTTCAGTTGTTAATCTAGTCACTCTGTACTGAGCAGAGTCTGAGCAGTCAGGCTTAAGCACTTCGGGCTGGGCAGAATCCCTCCTGGGGTTGGGGCTAATGTTTCCCCTCAGGCGGCTGCCGCTTGGAGGGGAGAGGTCTGTGTGAGCTCGATGGCTGCTGCCTTATGGGGGATGATTCGGCACCAGGACCCTGCAGGCTACTCTTAGTTCTCTCCCCAAAGCCTCCGTTCCCAGTCTCTTCTCAAGCACCTGTCGTTCACTCTGCACCCCCTTTGCAGGGATCTACTGTCTGTGGCTGCCATTCTGCACTCAGCAGTCAGGCTTAAGCACCACAGGGCCAGGGCAGAGTCCCTCCTGGGGCGGGGCTATTGCTTCCTCTCAGGCTGCTGTAGCTCAGGGGAGTGGTCTGCCTGGGCAAGATGGCTGCTGCCGCGTAGGGGATGACTCAGCTACAGGATCCCACTGGCTGCTTTCTCAGTGCTGTCTCCAAAGCCTCTGTCCCCAGCCTCTCCTCAGGCGTCTGTAGCCCACTCTGCCCCTGCCTTTGCTGGAGCCCAGGGTAAGTGGCTGCAGATGAAAATGTATGCTTTGGCCCTTTAAATGGCTCTTTCAGTCTTTATCTGTCCATCTCTGGCAGCGAGCAGGCCTGCGGCTTTTCACAGCTGGCTATTATCTGTGTACTTTGCGAGCACTGGTGCTGTAGGCTAGGGGTCCCCATTTATGGTTTAGACCCTACTCTTCTCAGGGAGATCCAAGTGGCTGCTTACAGCTCTGGCGCTGCCCCCTGAGGCTGCCCAGGCAGCCCTCTCACGTCTCTGCCACTCTCTTTACCAGTCAGGATATGCTGAACTGATTCTTTTGTCTGTCAGGGGTTATAAGGCTTCTCTCTCACTGTTGTTCAGTTGTTCGTTCCAGGTGATTTCTCCACAATTTGGTTGTAATTACAGACTGGTCCTGGGAGGAGGTCAGTGTGACTTCCATCTACTCCTCAGCCATCTTGATTGTCCTCTTGAGATCCCAACATTAGTTACTGAAGACTTTTCCCTATTGTGTATTTTTGCCTCCTTTGTTATAAATTCAATTGATTATACAACATCATTTATGTCTGGGCTCTTTATTCTGTTCCATTGACCTATATGTCGTGTGTGTGTGTGTGTGTGTGTGTGTGTGTGTGTGTGCTGGTTCCATGCTGTTTTGATTACTATAGGCATGTAGTATAGTTTGAAGTCGGGGAGAGTGAAGTCTCCAACTTCAATTTCATTTACTTCTGCTCTGGTCTTTATTACGTCCTTCCCTCTACTATGTTTGGGGAACGTAGAGGAACAAAGTTTCCTCTTTTTTTAGTTGCTTTAGATATAAGATTAGATTATTTGAGTTTTTTGTTTGTTTCTTAAGAGCCTGTATTGCTATAAATTCCCCCTTAGAATGGCTTTAAAATGGCTTATGCTGTAACCCACAGATTTTGTGATGTTGTTTCTATTTTCATGGGTCTCAAAGTATTTTTTTGATTTCCTCTTTGACCCATTGGTTGTTTGGTAGCATGTTGTTCAGTCTCCACATGTGTTCTTTCTAGTTTTCCACTTATAATTGATTTCTAACTTCATACCATTGTGGTCAGAAAAGATGCTTGATATGATTTTAATTTTCTCAAATTTATTGACTTGTTTTGTGACCTAACATGTGATCTAGCCTGGAGAATGTTTATGTGCACTTAAAAAGAATGTGTGTTCCCTTGTTTTGGAATGGAATGTTCCGTACCTATCTATTAAGTCCATCTAGTCTAATGTGTCACTTAAAGGAAATGTTTCCTTGTTGATTTTGGCTGGTTGATCTATCCATTGATGGTGTGTAAGTGAGGTGTTTAAGTCCCCTACTGTTATTGTATTACTGTCATTTACTTCCTTTATATCTGTTAATATTTGCTTTATGTATTTATGTGTTCCTGTGTTGGGTGCAGATGGTTACAAGTATTAGATCCTCTTGTGGGATTGACCATTTCATCGTTATGTCATATCCTTGTGTGTCGTTACAGTCTTTGTTTGAAAGTCTGTTTGGTCTAAGTATTGCTACCCCAGCTTCGTTTCTTTTTTTTCCCCCATTTTCATTTGCATGGATTATCTTTTCCCATCCATTCCCTTTCAGTCTGTGAGTGTTTTTAGACCTGAGGTGAGTCTCTTACAGGCAGCAACCCTATCCATTCAGCCACCCTATGTCTTTTGAAAGGAGCACTTAGTCCATTTACACTTAAAGTGATTATTGATAGGTATGTACTTACTGCCATTTTCGTTGTTTTCATACTAGCTTTATAAGTGTTTAGTCTACTAACTTTACTATATGTTTGCCTTTACTAGTGAGATTTTTTTCATATATTATCTTATTTCTAGTTTTGGCCTTTTCTTTTCTGCTTGAAGGATTCCCTTTAGTATTTCTTGTAATGCCTGTTCAGTAGTGATGAAGTCTTTTAGTGAAGCCACCATTCTGAAAGAGGAGTAGAAAGATCACATGAGCAGGAACCAGACAAACGGGGTTTCAGTCCCGGATCTGCTACCTCCTAGCCATGTGGTCTCGAGGGAGTCACATTTTTCTTCGCACCCCAGTTTCCTGCCACATGTTTTGCCATCTGTGAAATGCAGTGACACCTATCCTGGTGTGCCAGCTAGCAGCTAAGTTGTTTAGGGCTTGTCCCATAACCTTCCAGAGACAGAGTTTCCTTATTTGCAAAAAGAAGATTGATAACACCTACTTCCATGCAGGCAGAGCATGGGCCCATGGCAGGGTCCCAGAGCCACACGTTCCAGGCTGTGCTACTGACAATAATGCTGCTCGCTTGAACAGTCCTGACATTTGCCCAGTCCTAATTTTTCTCTGCCGCATGCTGCATAGCTGGTGGCTTATGATGACATGGTCAAGGAAACAAACACAGTTGTTTTTGAACTTTTTTCTCAAGTGCTATGGGGTCTGTCACTTTTGGGGGAAACCAGGACTGAGCAAGGGCTCACCAGTGAGGTGAGACCACAAGCTACAACTCAGTTTCATGTACAGGATCTGTGTCTCCTGTTATCAGACAGAACGGGCCACCGCTGGGTTAGCTTCGGACCCCTTTCAATGCCGTTGCCTTCCTGCCATCAGCATCTTGGGGGAGAGTGGCCCCAGTCCCCTTATGGGGACTCCTGAATTCTGGCCCGGCAACCGGCAGTCCCAGGGCCAAAATGCCGCTCCAAAATGTCGGTTAGTTAAGAAAAACAAATGTGGAAAAATTTCCCTTCGTTCTCTTTTTATTCATTTTGATGTGAGTTGCTTGGACAGAGTTTGGGTGATGGTTTTCCCTTATGCTATGTGTGGGTAGAGGATAATTACTAATTACCACTTACAGCGCACAGAGGTGGTACTTGGGGAACAAGATAACAATGAGGGGTTCTGTGGTCTTGTGCCTTTGAGGAGTCTAGAACAGAAAAGGTTGCTGAAATTTCTAAGGATGTCATCCTAGATGTATAAGAACAATGAACAGAGCTCGCTCAAGGTAAAGCTTGACCATTGCTAAGGAAGCCGTAGGCCTGGGATGTGACTGCTCTCCATGCCCAGTTAGGAACTTATGACCAGACCATCCTGTGTGGTTACTTTAGTAAGGCCTGCCATGTGGGCCCCCCTGAGTTTGTCAGGCTTAATATGTGTGTCCTTTTTCATTCATAGCTTCACATCTAGAACCCCCAAGATGAATGGGGGAGCCCTGGGTGGCCGAAGGAGGACTCCGGTTAGAAAAAGTCTAAGCTAATGAAGGGTACCAGAATGCCCGACCCCAAAATGAATTAAAGGTCATCGAGAACCAACAGGTGCAGGAAAAGCTGTTAAAACAGGACACAAAAGGAAATTCACATTTAAAAGGAAATTTCCATTTATAAAGGTGTCTCCCTGACTGGTAATAGGAAGAGGAGGACTCTTAATAACTCTGATCAATGAAGAAAATTCAGACTTAAATCTGCACAACAAACCCTACTAAACAACCCTTGTTTACTTTACTTTTCCCGGCTACCTTTCCATAACTTGCTTCCCCCTGCAGAAGTCCCCAGACCCATTTTCCTGTGTTTAGACTAAGATGGCCTATAAGCCTCATTCATCTGGCCACCTCCTGGGAGCCACATTTTCCTTTGTGAACTGCTAATTACATATACATACATAATTAAAACTGTTGTTTTCCCCTCTTTTTAAATCCATCTTCTGTCACTTTGATTGACAAGCCCCAGCCAATAAACCTAGGATGCACAGAGGGAAAAAGAATTGTTTTCCTTTCCTATAGCCGTCTGCGGGCAGCGCCCCGGTAGCCGGGCGGTGGAGGGTGGGTGCAGCGAGCAGAACACGAGGATGGTGCCCCTGTCATCAGAGCCTCCAGGAAGTTCCTCTCTCTAAGGAATACCTGAGGCCACCTCCTTCGATGGGTCACTTGGTGCTGGGGGATAGTGTCTGCCATTTTTCCTCTTCCTAAACCTTTGCCTGGAACACCGCAGTTAGTGTTTGCGGGAGGGGAGAACAACCAGATGTCTGTCCCCAAATTCACTGGGGAGGGTATCCCCTCCTCTTCCCCCACAGAAAGGAGGCTAGATGCTGCATGCATGTCTCATACGCTCCTTAGAATAACCGTTCAAACCCCTATCCAGTTGCCTGCATCCGACTTAGCCTTTCGGAGAAAGCCATCACTGGAGAAAGTAGATCTAATTCTGCATTATTGTAATACAAGGGACAGGTAAGAGCCACATTAGCTCTGTTTCTTCTTACTCTTTTCTTTTTGGATCGAGTCCTAGCACGAAGGGCACCACCTTGTGTCATATTAACCTCTGCTTTGGACTGGCCTTGCCTTTAAACTTAGGGATACAGGACGCTTCCGAGAGTGAATAGTGCTCTGACCGGAGGGAAATTGTCCCTCCCTCACTCTGCATATGAAACTGATGGCCATGAATAGGGCCACGTATGTGTTCTCTCAGGGGGATTCCATTGCCAGACAATAAAATGCAGTGGCAGTTTGGGCAAAATACCTCACTCTAACTAGCAGATTGACAATGGAACAAAACCCAAACCAAAGCAAAGACAAGTATCCTTTGGAAGGTACTTGTGACTGAATAGGAAAGAAGAAATAAGTCACAAGTACAGCTGGCCTCCCGACTCTGCAGCGGGCTACCTGGTATTTTCTGACTTGAATGATTCAGCTTCTCACTCGTTCACCGAAGTGGCTCTGCAGCCATTAAAACTGTTGTGTAATCGTTTTAAAAGAAGGTGTTTTCATTTTAGGCTGTGGCTGTTTCCTCTCGAATATTGAACGTTTTCTTCCAGGCCCGTATGTTTACAACCCTCTGATTTACAAAACTGCTTTCTTTAAAAAAGTGTGGGTAGGTACAATCAAGGCTCCTTCACTAAGACCCACACTTTTGGAATTTGAGATAATTTGGCCACTACTGAATTGATTTTCTTTAGTGAAGTTACACTGGTTTTACATGGTATGAAAACCACCTGTGGGTAGTGAGGGTGTGTGTGTATGTGTGTAGTGGGTGGTGGGGGGAGACGTTTAACTTCTGAAAGGAAACCACAGTCCGTTTACCAAAGCAAGCCATTAGTTTCTCCTAGATGGAAAGGTGTTGTTTGCTCTGACTTAGAAAATCACCTTGTCATACCCTGTCACATCGTGAATTGAGGAGCCAAAGAACACGGTGCCTTAGAACAGCTCCTTCTCTGAAGAGGATGTTTTTTTTTACAGGAGCTTTGTCCAATTGATCTGATGTCACCTTATCTGTGGATTTTAGCTCACCATCAATACCATCTACTTAACAACTTTGTAGGGGCTGGAGGGAGAAACTCTAGCCCATTTAACAGACATCGTAACTCTGAGATGAATTCCCATTTTAGGAATGCAGTGTTTTCATTTACTATGTCTTTGGAACCGCAGAAACAAGATAGTTAACTGTTTTATAAGTCACAGTTTGTACAAATAGAGACCATCTGCCACCCCCACCTCCACCTCTGTGTCTAATCAGCTAAGGCATGGGGTAGCAAACTACGTCCACTGGCCAGATCAGGCCCATCTCCTGATTTTGTAAATAAAGTTTTATTGGAACCCAGCCATGCTTATCTGTTTACATATTGTCTGTGGCTGCTTTCTCTCCATAGCAGCAGAGCTGAGTAGTTGCATCAGAGGCTGTGCGGCCTGCAAAGCCTAAAATAGTCACTCTCTGGCTCTTTAACGGAAAAACTTTGCTGAATCCCGGTCTAGGTTATCAGGGATGCAGTCTGGCCACCTGCAGACCACCATAGCCTACAGGTATGTTTTGCTGGTGTTTTAAACGTGAAGTAACAAGCAAATGAGCAGGCATACATGCAGCTTGGCCCCTGTGGTTGGCACCTGGCCTGCTTCATCAATTTATCTCACAGCCTGGGTCCTGTAGGCAATGGCGCCCCATCCCTGGTTAGCGGATCAGGAAGGACGTAGGCTTAGAAGTCAGGAGAGCTGGGATGTGGTCTCGGCTCTGCGCCGGGCTTGCCGTGTGGCCCTGGTAAAGCTACTCTGCTCTCTGGCCTTAGCGTCCCCGCTCCTCAGGCAAGAGGTTGGATTACCTGGCCTTGAATCAGCCTTTCCAACTCTAATGTGCTGTAGTCTTGCTATTCCGAGTGTGGCCCTCAGACCAGCAGCATTGATGCCCAGAGCTGGTTAGGAATGCAGTCTCAGGGCCCAACCCAGACCTACCGGACCAGAACCCCCACTGTAACAAGCTTCCCACGTGATTCTTACAAACACTATGTTGGGAAACTCTCCTCTAGAGTATCACCTGCCTGGTGTGATGTTAGTAGCAAATGCTTGTCTCCACTTTCTAAGGTGGAGGCCTTCGTGGGTTTCAATTTCTGAATTGTTTTTCTCCTAGGGTGAGTTAGGTGATATATGAAAGGTAAGCTCTTATCAATATAATGTCCCCCAGCCTTCCCTCAGGTCTCTCTTAAGACTTTGTGGGGCCCATCATGAGTCTCAGGGCCAACAGAGCCACTGGCCATTCTTCACATGTGCACGGCAGGAACACAAGACAGGCTAGACCTAGCTTCGAAATGGCAGGCAGACCAGGAAAACAAGAATATTGTGGCAGTGGAAAAATAATTTTCACCCCACCTTTCTAAATTCACCCGGCTGGACTAATAATCAGATTAATAGGAGACAGATTAACAGGAGAAAATGACCAAATTTATTCTCTAAGTACATATGGGGGTTACCCAAGAAAATGGCACCTGAGAACATATTGAGCAGCTGAGGCTTATCTGCCATTCTGGGCCAAGGAGAGGGAGGCAGGTGTCTGGGAATGCAAAGAGAAAGCAGGCAATTCACAGGTAGTTAAGAAAAAGAAAATAATTTCTTGCTTGGCCACACAGAAACAACCAGACACAGGGGCAGCCTAGCAAACAGGCTGGCTTGGATCCCCCCTGCCTGCCACACTCAGCGTCCGTGCGCTGAGGTGAGTTTGCTGATTCCTGTCCTGAAGCACGTTTTTCATCTGAGTCCCTTTAGGCAGGTAAAGGTGAAGGGCGGGGTGGGGCGTGGCGGGGAGAAACTTGTTCTTGAGTTTCTTGGATTTTTTTCAGCTTGAAGTATTTGGCATGCAGGGGCAGCACGTTCACAATTGTGCGTGTGTTTGTGTTTGTGTGTGTGTGAAGATGCTGAAATGTCTCTTTCAGTGGGCCGGTCATATTTGAGCATTAGTAGAAAGTCTCAGAGATTAGAAATAAGGAAAGGAAGTTTGCTGATGGACTTTAAAAACAGCACACACACATTTTTTTTTATACCACTGTTTCTAAGAGTAGAGGATATTTCAATTGAGCCATCTCCTTCCATGGTCCACTGTTGGGTAATACAAACAACAATAATAATGATAAACGCTGGTATTTATCGAATGCTTCCTATGTGCCAGGAGCTGTTCTAAATCTTTAAACATGCATAGACCCATTTAATCCTCAGGACAATCCTGTAAGGTAAATATTGTTACTACCACCATTTTATAATGGAAAAACCGGGGAACAAAATAGCTTATCTAAGGCGACACAGGAGATTCAGGATTAGAATCGGCATAGAGCTCCAAAGCCCACGCTGCCCATGACAGTGCTGCCCTGCTCTGCAAATGGGATCTATCTGGTGAGCATGTGGAAAGATGAGGACGGCGAGAAGCCTATTTGCAGGAAGGTTGAGGGATGTCTTGGGAAGGAGCACAAGCTGGGATCGGGCTGGGATTCAAGCAGATCTGAGTAGATAATTGTCTGCTATTTCTTGTTCTCCTCTGGTAGATTTTAACTCCTCAAGGACAGGGACCACATCTCCTTTGTCCACTATTGCATTTCCAATGCCTTGCACAGTGCTTGGGGCATAGTAGGTGCTGAGTAAATGCATGGTAAATGAATGAATGAAAGAATACACTAGCGAGTGAGTTACCTGTTGTTCAGAAGACACACCACAGAATCTGACAAAGCACAGTCTGGGCAAGGCCAAATTAATCTCACAGTTGGTTGAAACTGAGCATCTGGAGGAATCAGCAAGGGCTTCCTGGAGGAGGTGGCAGAAGGGCGGCCTTTTAGGTGGAAATATGCGCCAAAAGTTCATTGTTTGTAAGCTCTGGCCCAAGCAATCACAGACACCTCCCTTGCAGAGGGGGACCACACAGGCTATGCATCGAGCTGACAAACACCTTCCTACTTGGCCTGGGACTTTGGCCGGAGCATGTTCTTCCATCCAGCTTTGGCACCACATGGTCCCTCCCGTTGGCCAGCGATGCCTGCCTATCTGCTCCTGCTCCCTCTCCTCTTATCAGCTGAAGATGAACTCCACAGAGCTCACTTGTCAACCGAAGCACAAGTCATTCCCTTGTAGGGCAAAGGCTGGCGATCTTTTGCAACAATACTTCATAATTTATATATTTGATTAAAAAGCAGAATCTGTGCCAGCAGCCTGCATAACCTAACATATTGGGATCATTTGCTGCTTGTGTCACTTTTCTATTTTAAAACTTTCCGTATTTGAACTCATGGAAGTACATCCTTCACATTTATTAAACTTTTCCCATAAAAACAGTTTAGTCAGCCTCCATCATCTTCCATAGAATTAAACAGAAAAGCACACAATAAAAACCTTCAGACATTTTCTTGAGGGAATACCATTTCACTTAGGCCTTTAAAAACATTTGTTCTTTTTTCTGGCCAGTAATTAAAAAAAATGTCAAGACAAATGAGATTTTTAGTGGCACGATAATTCCTTCAAGATGAGCTTTGTGACTTGGCTTCTGTCCTCGCTCTTCGCCGCGGCCCCTCCCCGGCCCCGCAGGAGCCACCATGCCCCAATCCCGGGGCAGTCTGAGTCCCTCAGTCTCCCTGGGTTCGTTCTCTTCCAGTTCATCTGGCTGCCGCTTTCCTGTGCTTTGCTCCTATATTTTACCCACGGCCCGGCCCCTCTCTTCGGAGAGCCGAGCCAGCTCCACTGTGCCCAGAAGACTTTGCTTTGCCACCTCCAGCTCTAACAAGGCCTCTCTTTTCCACAAAGGGCCTGTTCCGTGTGATTTGGATAGGGCCGTCTTTTCAAATCCTTTCTCCTCCCCATCAGAAGTTGGCTGGCTGGCACCATGATCAAAGCCAATTGCAGTGCCCCAGCCGTTGAGGCACAGCAGTTGGTCAAAAGCCAGGACCAATCACTCATTCTCAGAAAGCCCCAGATGGAGATACTTCCTTTTCACTGGGCTCACTGGCTCCAAGGGCAACGGTGCCCCTAAATGCTGCTGGTGGCCATGTCTGCTACCATCTGGGTGAGCCTGCCTGAGGGTGGGGCCAATGTGGAGGAAAACAGGTGAGAGATGGAGAAAGGAAGCAGATTCTTAACTTTATAATTTGATCTACTGGATCCAATTGTTCTTGAAGCTGGCCCTTCTCTTGAACTTTCTGACTAGAATGTGGATTTCTTCTTTTGTGTGTGTATGTGCACGGTAGGGGGGAGGGTTTAAACTGGTTTGAACTGGATTTTCCACACTTGTAATAAGAGAGGCCCAGATAATATTTCTTCTGTCTACAAGCCCAAATGCTTTCTGATTTTAAAGAACCAACACTGTCCCCAATTAAGAACAAAGAACTACTTCATGCTTATTGCTGCAGGTTTTATTATCATAGAAAGAGATCATGTTGCGCCCAACTAGTAGAATCTCACTGAATGTGAAAAGCAGCTGAGATAAAAGAGCGAGCAGACTTCTTCCTCCAACACATCCTCTCCAGCCTTGGCTTGTCAAAGGCAGAGACATGTAAGTGGCCAGCACAGATGCCATTGCCCAGCCTTGTCTTTCATGTAACTTTCTCATATTTGAAGCCAAATTATCATAACCCAGTGAGTCAAGTACTTATGTCACTATTATTTCTGTCCCTATGTGACAGACTTGATTAAAAACCTAAGTGAAGTAGGGAGTGTAATGGCTTCAGAAACACGAAACTTCTTGGGTATCAGTCACATTGTTTTTGGCTGCAATTCAGAAGATCCCCACTAACGAGAAACTGTTTGATGAGGAAACACACAATGTGCAAATGTTTATCAACCTGCATAAAGAATAAGGAAATAATTCCCATGTAACAAGAAGCCTAGGGCTGAGTTCACTGACTCTCTGACATAACCAGGGACCTAAGCTCTCAGCTCCATAGTCCTCAGTTATTGGCTTGGTTCTCGTGTATTCTCAAGGGTCTAAGATAGCACCAGGAATTTCAACTCAACATCTCCCAGCTTAAGAAGAGGGAACTCCTTGAGAAATGGCTGATTCCGAAGCTGGGGGAAATAAAATACATGATGAGATGGGAACTCCTTATTGTGACAGAATGTAAAATTGTATTTAAAGAATGATGGGGACATGTCCACAGGACATAGCCTCGAAGGAGCTTTCTTTGGCCAAATTTGGAACAATTCGAATATCAAAATAAATAATGATAGTAATTTATGATAAACAGTTTGAGAAAATAGAAATCTATAACTCCAAACTGAAATTAATAAATAAATAAAAGACAGAGTTTTTCCTTATATTAGAATGTTAGGTAATAAACACTGAAGGAGTGACTGAATTAGAGAAATCGATGTTTGGCAGTTAACACAGTAACCATTAATTCAGTCAAGAAACAGCAATGTATAATAAAAACGAGTGGGTGGGATTTTTATGAGGAATGGCATATTAACATAGTCTCAAAGTACCTTCCCCCAAATGCTCATTAAATAAATACAAAGAGAAAAAGAGGAACTTGACACTGGAAAAATCTAGCATGATCAAGTGTTTAAAATTAATATCAATACTAATGAAACAAATAAAAATCTTTAATTATCTGATAGGGTACAATGAAAACAGCACCACTTCCATGACACTCCTGCCAAAAATGCGTAACCTGAATTTTAATTATGAGAGAATGTCAGACAAACCCAATTTGATGGACATTCTACTCAATAAGTGACCTTTCATATTCTAAGATGTCAAGATCGTAAATGTCAAAGAAGGGACAAGGATCGCTTCCAAATTTCAGAAGACTCTTCAGGCAAGATAACTAAGTGAAACACATGATCCCAGAGTGGACCTTTTTGTTATAAAAGACCTTATTGGAACATTTGGTAAAACTTGAGTTGTAACTACGGGTTAGCTGGTAGAATGTTAATTCCTGATTTTGATGGTGGTTTGTGGTGATGTAGGAGAATGTACTTGTTTGTAGGAATTACACACAAAAATTCAGGGGTGATGGGGCCTTGTGACAGCTACACCCTCAAATGGTTCAAGAAGAAAAGTTCTTTGTTCTCATAATATTTGGTAAGTTTAAAATTATATCAAAAGAAAAAGAAAGCCGGACTATTTCCTTCAGAGCATCTCTTTCCATTAAAGAAAAAAACCCCTTTAAGCAACCCCCAATGGAGAAGCCCCCTTGGCCAGGATTGGGTCACGTATCCTTTCCCCAGCTGCAAAGGAGGCTGGAAAAGTGAGTTTACATAACGGGAGGTAGCTTTTCCCACTGGGAAGAGGAAGTGGGGCTGGAGAATGGCAACATGGAGGTGGCCAACAGCACTTGCTTCCACCTGCAGTGCTTATATTCGGTGGAGGCCGCTTTGGAATATAGAACCCTCGTCAGCAGCAGCGAATCAGCCGAGGGCCCCAGGCTTGTTTGTGCTTTCGTTTAGCTGCTAGGCCTCGTACTTTGGGATGGAGAGGCAAAAACTTCACAGGGGAGCCTTTCATGAACTAACAGCTGTCACGCAAGGGAATCAGTGTGACAATCACTGTGAGTCTGGGGTACTGAGATGGCGCAGACGACACCCCAGAGCGGAGGGTATGGCCAGGGAAATGTTCCCGGAGAACGGAAGTGAGGGAATGGTGACCACTTTTCTGGATGACGTGGGGGATGAATCATATACCAGGTAACACTAACATTTTAAAGCATATGTCCTTCCGATTCTGGTGCAGAATCCCACTCAGCTGTGGTGGAAGATGTGTGCGCATCTTCCTGGAAGATGCAGCAGTTGAGCACAGTGTGGGGAACTCGGGGAGCAGGGGACAGCCTGAGCGATGGTGCGGTGGCAGGGAAGGCCCAGGGTGCATACAGGGACCTGCGAGCTGTTCGTTTAGCTTCTGAAAGGGGAGCGGGAAGCACGGTGGATTCGGCCAGGGAATTAAGAAGCTTGATTGCAAGACTAAGAAGTTTCAACTTGGGTTGTGTACAATAGAGAGTCCCTGAGTGTTCTCGGGGAAAGTGCATAACTAGGCTGTGTTTCTGAGAGGTTCGCCTGAGCTGCGTGTGCAGAGGCTGAGTTCGCGGCAGGGAAACTCGTTGGGAAACTGCTGTCAGGCTGGGCCGGAAACGTTCAAGGGGAAATACGACCTCGGCCTCAGGGACAGAGGGAAAGGGATGGTGGAAGAGAAAGGGCTGTGCCAAGGGACCCAGCAGGGGAGGAGAGTGTCGGCGAGGATTCAGATGTTCCAAAGGCAAAGATGGGGTGTCATTAGCGGACACGGGAAGGCAGCAGCACACTCTGGGTGGGGCCATGGCGTCTGTCGTAGGTCATCACTGCTACCCACAATGGTGCGGGAAAATCAATTAGGCATCCTGTCAGGGCTTCGGCAGAGGAGAGATCATGTATTTGATAATCTCCATGTCTAGCTGTCACCAATCCCTGCTTAAAACTCACTGAAGGCTCCCCACTGCTTCTAGAACAAAGACCAGTCTTTTCGGTTGCCTGCAAAGCTGGAGTACGTGTAAGGCCTCAGTACTAATCGAATGCCCAGTCACTCGGAGTTCCTGCTACGCCAGTCTTCTTTCAGTCCTGTGCATGAGCTGTGGTCACTGCAGTATCTCTAACACCAGTTAATAGTTATTGAGTAAACTGGTGGGGCTTTAGCTCCAGGGCCTTTGCACATGCCATCCTCATATCCATCTTTAACCACTGCCCTTTTCCTCTTTGCCTACTCAGGTCTACTCACTTTTATCATCAGTTCTAAGTGTCAGTTTCTCAGGGGCACACCTGACATACCTGACTAGGTCCAATATTTTTCATATACTTTATAGCAACATGTACCACCTTTTTATAGCGTCCACAGTAGTGGTGGTTTTACATTGACTGTGGGAGTATTTACCTAGGGCTCATCTACCCCTCAAAGACTAGAATCCAGGGAGCAGTATTCTCTTTCTGAGTGTTACATATCTCTATAGTCAGCATAGGAATTAGAATTCTGTAGGACTCAGTGAAGATTTGGAGAACGAATGAATGAATCAGTGAGTGAATATTCCATTGATGTTTCTGGGAAAGGACTGAGAAGCAGGTTATGATTGAGATGCACCTTCTAGGACAGGCAGATTTTCAACAGAAGGAGTTGATGTTAAGTAACCATCTCAGAACTACCAGAAGTATAGTGGGGTGTGCTTGATCAAGAGCAGTTACTGAATGTCTAGGGAAAAGGGGCAAACAGAAATCTAGAGAAATTCCAGTCCTAAGACCAGAAAGACAATTAAGCAAAGTTTTGGAAGGATTCAAATGTCAGGCTGAGAACTTGGCTCTTGACTTGAGAGGCAGAGGGCAGCCATGAAGGCTGCATGAGGAAGACGACACATAGCTCCTCTCTCAGGCAGACAGGGCAGGGAAACGGAGTGTGGTTACAGAGGAGGGGGAAGCAGAAAGGCACCTTAGAAAGATATCATGGTAGCTTTGGTCAAACTTGTAACACACATGAATGAGGGTACTGCAGATAAGAGATGGTGAGAGCAAAATTTGGGTGGTAAAATTCAAGAGGCTTGGCAACAGTTGGGGAGTTTAAGAAAGAAAGAAGGTCACTGGAGACGGGACTATGAGTTCCTAGGACTGATGTCATTTTTTGGTCCTTATATCTGCAGTAGAAAAAGATGTTCATTTCTTAGAAACTGTGGAAAGTAAACTAACTTGGGGGCTGCCAATACCCAGAGAGGCCATAAAGAGAAAATCTTGCCCCAAGACCTATTCTATTTGGCTCATTCAGTGTTCAGTTGGCAACATTTAAAAATGGAGAGCTTTCTCATAAAAATCTAGTGTTTCTTAAGGCCGGTAATCGCGTCACACAAGTCACCATGTCTCATTCGACCCCGTGTGGCGGCTCCCCAACCTTCTACCTGGTCTTACCCCCAGAGGGGCTCACCCCCTTGGGCTCGCGGGCAGCTGAGTCTGGCTCCTTCTTTTTAAGCAGCTCTTCAGTTCTCAGGAGGTTCCTTTCTGGTATACCATGAAATGCAACATGCACGCTCCGTCAGTGGTCTGGGGGAACCTGCAACTGGGGGTGGGATTCTGTTCGAAGGGCCTCCACTCTCCAAAGAAATCTGGTAAGACCCATTGACGAAGAGGCGCACCAGCATTCTGGGTTATGGGGCTAAATGGACGCCATGAAATCTCTGCCTTAGTGTAAATAATTAGATAAGGGCATATGTGGACTACATAAAATGTTTATTGATATGTTTATCATGCCAAAAAAAGGTTTTTATTTAAAATTCAAATTCCATTGGAAAGGAGGCAACAAACGACCACTGGGATACCACCCTGCTCCTGGGGGAGCTCCTAGGCTCATGGAAAAGCACGCACATTCTACAGCTACGTGATTCCATCACTCAGAACTGCATTCTGGGAAACTCCTCCTAGACATCCCTTGCAGGCGATTGTGTCTTTAGTTGGTAGCTGGGAAACAACGGCAACAAAAATAAAATAACTCCATCCTAAGACTTCTCAGAACATTTCTGGCTTTGAAACTATCGACCACCAAGGATCCACCACCACCCACCTGGAACATATGTGTATATATATTCTCACTGAAAAGATTATCACTGCTTTCGTTGCTTGCCGGCTGCCACGTCAGACCTGTAGGATGGCTTCAGCACTCCCGGCTTTGCTTCTCGGGGGGCGCCTGTGGATTCGGGCCGTGGACAGGCAGCCCTTCAGGAGCGTTTGGACTTGCTGCAAGTTGGGCACAGAAGCTGGCCCTTGGTGACGATGTATGCCCTGCCACTCAGCTGCTGCTCGCAGCCCTCACAGACAAAGTGCTTTCGGTGCCAGGCCAGGTCTTCCACACGCTGGTAGTCCTCCGAGAATATAATCTGGAGAGGGGAGCAGAAGGAATGAACCTAGTAGAGACAGTCTATTGAGGGCAAGTGGTAGGACAGTGGTTCATCCCATCCTATTCTTGTTTTGACCTTTAAAATGCCTCAGTGGAGAAATCTGACATTAATCGGAGGCACTAAGTACAGTATTTGGTGAAGGTCATGGTTGCATCCAATCTTCTCAGATGGAAAGAAAAGTCCTCCACCACCAGCAGGTTTTACTCATCTAGTCTCTGGGACACTCTCTGGGTCAATCGCAAAGCCCAGATGAGTTCTGAGACAATATTAAATACCGCGGTGAGGACAGCCTAACAGTAGCGAAGCTGCCCATGGCCAGCCTTCAAGAGCAAGAGCACACGGGTCACTCGGGGTCAGAAGAAAGTGACGCTTTGGAATATAAATACGGTGAGGAACCCAAGGCTCAGAAAGAGCAGGATGGCACACTGGTTAGATGTGCCTTTGGAGGTTGTGGGTCACACAGGAACTGGGTGTAAAGTGTCACTTAAACACTCAGCTTTGTGACTCAGGGAAAACTGCGTAATCTCCTTGTACCTCGGGTTCCACATCTGCGGAACGGGGACGTGGATGCCACCCATCGCATGGGGTTTTATGAGCGCTGCGTGAGCTGCTGCATCCGAAGCACTGGGAGTGCCGATGGTTACAAAGCCAATGCTGTGACTGTCACTGACCACTCTGAGTTGCACTTTTCTCGCATGTAACATGGATACACAATGTCTTCCTCTCAAGGGTTGTTGTGGGACCCTTCACATCACACATAAAGTATGTAGCCAATTACTGACCCATCATAGGCCCTTAAGAAGGGGCAGAGGGTTGTCACAGTGAACACAGCCGTCCTCACAAACGTGAGGCTGCGGCGCGGGCCTGCTCACCGTCCTTTTCCTTTTTAAATGCGCTTCGTGGCGGAGTTACTGGGTAAGAGGCCTTAACTTCTGATGAAGACCAACTACAGAAGGCGACAGGAGCCAGACATTGGCTCAGAAGGAAGAAGACCTTCACTGTGACTGAGATGAAGGCAGTGAGTTTCCACCGCCAAGGGCATGCAGAGTGTACTCATTATCACAATTATTATCGCCATTGTTAATATATCTGAGAGTTCCTCTAGTCTCGAACTGCACTGGGCAGCCGGGCTCCTTTCATAGCATCTCTAACAACCGTATTGCGTTATATTGATTGTGTTGTGTTATGTATACGCTAATGTCATATTATTATGTCACGTTATGTCACATTGTCCTAAGACTAATAGCAGCTCCCATTTATCAGTTACTCGGTCAAGCCCATGCCAAGCATTTTCATTCAGTCTCTCATTTACCTTCATAGTCACCACATGGAATAGACATTGTTATGATTCCCATTTTATAAGTGAGAAAACTGAGGCACAGGAGTTGCAGAGCCGCACAACTAATAGCTGCGGAACCAGGTACCTGCTTCCTGTTACACCCACTATGATGTTCTTCTGAGCACTTACTAAGTGCCAAGGACAAGACTGGACACTCTATGTCTGACCCATCCCAACAATCCTAGGGGTGGAAACTAATATTGGCCCCATTTTGCAGATGTGGAAACAGGCTGAGAGCATGAAGTGTGACCTGAGCCTCAGTTTTCCTATCTGTGGATCACATCATCAGTGAAGCCACACTCCCCTTGGCCTCTGGGTCCTCTCCCGTAGAGGCGGGGGTGCCCACCCCACAGCCCAGACCCACTGCCTGTCACCTCATCGCAGCCGGAGCACCGCGGCCGGACGCTCTCGCAGTAGTGGCGGCCACACCAGGGCGCACCGTCCTTCCAGAAGTAGATGAGGTCCACCAGCGGCTCGGAGCACTTGATGCACACAAAGCAGGCCGGATGCCACTGCTTGTCATAGCCGGCCCTGTCCACGTAGACCACAGGGCTGTCGGCAGGTGCTACTCCCTTGCAGAGCTCACATACCTAGAGAGGTGGGGGAGGATCCCAAAGATACACGGTAGTCAGGAGAGCCAAGTGATGCAGGTTCGAGTTTCAACTCCAGTCTCTTTACTTCCTGGGTGACCTTGAATAGGTGACTATACCTCTCTGCTCCTCAGTTTTCTCATCTGCACAGTAGGATAATGCTGCCCACCCAGTAGGTTGTTGTGAGAACTAAATAAAGTACTTGTTTAGCACAGAGGTTCTCAAAGTTTCTGTTCTCATGACAGTTTATACTCTTAAAAAGAGTACAAAGACTTTTTGTTCATATAGGTAATAGCTATTGATATTTACCATGAAAAAATTAAAACTGAGAAAAAATTAAATACAAATTATTTATTAATTCATTTAAGAACTGTGAGAAAATAAATTTCTATTGTTTAAGTTACCTGGTCTGTAGTATTCCCAGTTCCCAATTATGATATTATGATAGCCTGAGCTGACTAACACAACCTGTATTACAAGAACTTGAACTTAATTATAATATTATACAGCTGACCCTTAATGGCATGGGGGTCGAGGGCACCAGCACTCTATGCAGTAGAAAAGCTGCGTATAACTTAAAATGATCCTCTGCATATTTGGATTCCCAACTGTGGATTGAAAATAGTTGAACCTTAAATAACATGGGTTTAAACTGCACGAGACCCAAACAGTTACTGTGTTGTTGAAGGGTCAACTGTATTTTGAATTTAAAAAAAAAAAATTGTGGAAATTTGTTTTCTCTATTGTTATATAATGTACCTGCATAATATCATTGACTTGGATCTTGACTCACAACCCCTGAAATGTTTACCACTTGGCCTTCTACAGAAAATATTTGCTGACCTTGGCTTTGAATGAGAACCCTGTTACCAAGCAGCAGTTACATGTCAGCCCCCATTGAAGGAGTTACTGTTTTGCTTGTGTAGACATGAGTAGGCATGTGTTAAGGAACTAAACACTTGGTATTCTTAATTTAAATACTTTCATTACATACCTATTGATAATATACTCCTATATATGAAGAGGAAATAACAATTAAAATGGTGAGTGCTGGGGAAAGAAAACCAAATGACAAAGAATAACCATGTGCTGATAGCAGTGCCTAAGCATAGTGGTTGTTGAATAAACGTCTAGAGAAGGAATATGTTTGGTTAACTGATCCTGAATGTTTGCTGATGCTCCGTAGAACATGCTAGACTTGTGGTTTTAGCTATGCCCACAAGGAGTGGTGTGAAAACCCCATGCCTGAAACTCATCAGAGTGTCTAAACCAAAAGTAAGTAATGAATCAGCATTCATTTGTTTTCACCATCTCTGTCGGCATAGCTGGGAAGCGTAAACTATTTGGCAAGGGCTGCCTGAGTGCAAAGCAAATTTTCTGTCTGTCTGGCTTTCTAAATTTCACGGATCGAAATTTCCAGTCCTTTCCTCCCACACAGAGGGATTTACTGCCGATCCATGACACAAGGTCAAGTATCACCACGATGCGTAAGTGGGGCTCCCAATGGCATATTTCCAGAGGCAGGGGAGGGGAGAGGGACACATGCACCCCGGTCAGTCTGGGGCATCAGTAGGCCCCTGACCCAGACAAGGAAATAGAGCATATGAGGTCAGAAAGGCAGTTTGGGGGTGATCCTGGGTGGCTCTGAACCCCGGTTATGGGTTGGGATTCACTCTGGGGTAATGGGAAGCCATTACTGGTCCTCAAGGCGAGGGCTGCCGTGCTCTGGTTTGTACTGTAGGGGGGTAAGTGTGGCGGCAGCGTGGAGGAGGGAGAGACACGTGAGCTTGGTCTCGGCTCCTCAGCATGAGGCGCGCCTCTTCTCTCGTTTCCCCAGCACCCCTGGCTCTTGGCCTGTTACTGCCAGTAGCCAGCCCTTCTAAGTAAACACTGCCACTGCCACTTTATGAAAGTAAGATGTCTGGATAATAAGCCCTGTCAACATGTATCAGGAACCAATTTTCCCCTTCTTGCCTCTGAGCTGTTTTCTGTGTCCCTTTTCCTGTCATCTCAAAGAATGACAGAGCTGACAGTGACCTGGCTCCTTCACTTGAGGTGCCCCCAACCACTAGGGGCAGGTTAGCAACCGAGAGTCGGAACGCCTAGCCTACTTGGGTCCTAGAAGCCTGGCCCTACTTCCTCTGCACAAACTTACACTTCTACAATCTTTGGTACTAAGGTTTACAATTTCTAAATTGCAGGGGATGCTCGAGAGGGGGACAAACTGTGACCTTGGACAAGTTACCCAACATCTCTGTGCCTTAGTTTGGGGATAGCGCTAACTAATAATAACATCACAGGGTTGTTGCATGATTAAGTGAGATAACAGAGTTAATAGACTTTATAAGGGTTCAATAATAATTAGCTAAAATCTCATTATTCCCTACCCCAGCCCTCCTTATAGATAAGAAAGTTGAGAGGCCCTGGCTGGGTAGTTCAGTTGGTTAGAGTGTTGTCCTGATATGCCAAGGTTGCAGGTTCAGTCCCTGGTCAGGGTACATACCCAAAGCAACCATAATTTATGTGCATAAATCAGTGAAACAACAAATCAATGTTTCTCTCTTAAAAAAAAAAACACAACAATAAAAAATTACAAGAAAGCCAAGGCTCTCAGGAGTTAAATCACTTTCCCAAGATGACAAAGTCATGTTAAAGGTGGGATCTGCATTTGGCTTGCAGGCCTGGGGTTCCTTTCCATAACACCGCTAGCAAGCAGACTGGCATCAATTTCTGTGACTTTCATTGTCTGGTCACTGCTCCAGGTTCAGCTACAATCAGTGCAGGGCTTGGCAGGACTGCTCTGACCCCTCTCCAAGCCCTCCCCCTCTAAGACAGTGATTCTCAGACTGGAGTCTGCCCCAGCATCCCACAGAGGGCTTGTTCAAACAGACTGCTGGGCCCCAGCCCCGGAGTGTCCGGTTCAGTAGGTCTGGGATGGTGCGTAGGAATTTGCAAGTTCCCAGGGGAGGCTGATGTGGTCAGGCGTCCACACTTTGAGAACCACTGTCATAGAGTGTTTAAAAATGATCTTATAAGTAAACTCACCAAAAATGATATCACCAATTCGATATGGTTACAGCAAAAGCCAGTTTGAATTCCTAGGCTGCCTAAATTCTGGACTATTTTTAAGCAAGCCCCATGTGGTCATTCTTAGGCCATTTTGCCTGTGAAGGAGATACTGTGGTCAAGTAGGAGTCCTTTGGGACTATGTTAAAAGGCATAGAGAAAAACATTCATCATCAGCCTATCAGTTGGTTCTTACTCATACTCCCAACTATCTAAAATCAGAGCTTGTTCATGAGAATCTTTCCACCACTTGCCACATAGCTTAGCTTGCAGACTATCCCCCCTGCGGGGAGGATGTCTGCCACAAACCTGTCATAGGTAGAACAAACATGATGTTTCTCCCAGTGCCATTGAAGCTTTGCCCTGTCCCTGTTCAAGTGGTGAGAGATTCTTAATGAAAGAGTTTGAAAATTCTGTACTTCGGACCTTTGTAATCAGTACAAATGCCTGCTTTGAGGAGGCTGAGGAATGTTTTAGATTGGGTTGCCTCAGATGCTAAGACCTGGGAGAGTTGGGGTTCTCTCAGCGTGTGAAAATGATGTTGCAAATCCCGGGACCCTCCTCCAGCCAGTAGGGTGTTTAAGTTCCTTCCTTTGAATGTGGTCCTGCCTGAATGGCTTGCTTCTGTTGAATGGAAGGGGTGCTAGAGATCCCTGGGGAAGGTCATAAAAGCAACACAGCTCCCACTGGGCTCCCTATCTCACTATACGCATCTTTCCCAGGAAAGAAGTCCTGAGGTATCCTTGCTGGGGCGACTGCGTGGGGGAAACACACAGAAGCTACTGCTGGCCCAGCCCCAGCTGCTTGCGTATTCCCAGCTCCAAGGCCAGGTGTACGAGAGAAGGAGCTTCAGAGGACTCCAGTACTCAGCCTGCAAGCTGCTCTGAATGATGCCACATGAACAGAGATCAGCTATCCCCACTGAGCCCTGCCCAAATTGCTGATCTGTGAGCACAACAGAGGTTATCGTTTTAAGCTACTCCGTCTCGGGGAGGTTTGATAGGCAGCATTAGGTAACAGAAACATCCAATGTGGGTCCATGGAATTTTTAAGACTTCTGAAATGGAAGTAATCAAGACACGGAGTGTTTTAGGTGATAGATCAACAATAGTGGCCACGGGTTACACGGCCAAGTAACTGTCTCTGAGGGCTGAGCCATGTTGGCCTTCAGCGAGGGGTCAGCAGGTATGGAGAACCCTCTAAACCAGCAATAATCTCTCTGTCAGGGCTGCCAGAATTCTGTCCCAATCCTGCTATCTCTTCTGGAAGACTCTTATCCAAAGCCCTACCCAGTCTAAACCCAGAGTGCCTTGAGAAAATCTCACCATTACAATATAGTAAATATTAACACAAGGGCCTTGAATTCAGGCGCTGGGTTCTTTCCAATACAAATACTCAATAATTTATTTATAAACAGCATCTCCTCATTTCCTCTTATGGTGATTATGCACCATCTCTGCTTTGCAGTCTTACGTATTCCAAAGTCATTGTTTTCCCTTCCCTTCCTTTCCCTTCCCTTCCCTTTCCGCTGCTGGCTCAGGGTCACTTCTGGCACCCTTAGGCTGTTGCGTTCTGTCCCCCCTAAACTGTCACCTTCCCAAGGCTCCTGCTGGTGCAAGACAGGCAGGCTGGGTGCAGTGCTTAGGGTCACGGCCTTCGGAATGAGGTCCATGCCACGGCCTCTCCACTGGTCAGCCCCTGTACAAGTCACCCACTTCACTGAGCCTCACTTTCCTCATCTGAAACACGTGGCAGGCCCTGGCTTGTGGGAAGAGCTTTACACGTGGAGGTTGCCTCATGCTTCCTCTCAGGGCAGATTATTGACTACAGGGCTCTCTGTCATGCCAGCTAAAATGTTAGGTTTTTCTAACTGAATCTCCCTCACTGAGTATCTAGTGAAGAGGGGAAGACGGAGCCAGGAAGTGTTCATAAATCTACACTTGCAAAGGATAATGTCAGCCTGGGGTGTTCTCGAATCCAGCTTTGTGTATCGTGTGGGCAGTGACTGACTTCTTGCCAACAGAGGCTGCCGAGGAGGGAAAAGCCTTACATGTGATCATCCCTGGGCAACAGCCTTGCACGGAGCCTCCAGCCGGGGGCTCTCACAAGAGGAGCGCCTGTTCTTTGGGGCCTGGGTTGGGCCTGAGTTCCAGTTCTGGTTGAACCACTCACCAGGTAGGTGCCTAGACAATTTCCTCAGATCTATGTTTTCTGTTTTTTGTTTTTTTTTGGTCTGTGCCACGGAGTAGGTACTGCACGTTATGGCCTGATGCAGCACAGGAACATGTACACCTACACACCCCTGAGACAAAAGGTTTCCAGAAAAATCTTTACTACCCCTAAAGTGCTTCCTTCTTTTTTTTTTTCAAAAAAAAAATTCTGGTTGTAATTCACTAATTCGATTTACTGTCCACTGATAGGCTGTGACCTGAAGTTTGAAAACACCATTTAAGTTGGCTAAGAACTTCTCTTAATGTCTTAGTTTTAAAAGGGGGGATAATATACCTTGTAGGATAATTCTTCGGATTAAATAAACTGACAACGTGAAGCCCCAGGCTCAGTGCCTGGCACAACCTAGGTGGCCAGTGCAGGGTAGATGACATCCTCCCCCTCATCCGCCCCACCACCCATTAACCTATACGATAGCCACATAAAATCGGATAAAACCAAAGTAATTCATAAAAAGCTCAAACTATTTTTTATGGTTCTTCAAGTTCTAGGGTCAGCGAACGACCTCCATGGGCCAAATCCAGCCCACTCCCTGTGTCTGCAAATGAAATTTTATTGGAACACAGCCACGGTCATCGGTTTAGATATTGTCAATGGCTGCCTTCGTGCTACAAGGACAGAGGTGAGTAGTTGTAATTGAGTCCACATGGCTGCAAAGTCTAAAATATTCACTCCCTTCCTTTAACAGAAAAAGTTTGCCAACCCGTTTTAGTCAATGGAATATTATGTGGTTCACTTCAGAAAAAAACAAAAATGCTTGTGAGGCCTATGTGGCAACATGGAAAAGTATTCACAAGTATAAAAAGTATAACACAGGGAATTTTCTGTGGAAAAAAAAACCAACAACCCTTTAATGTTATTAAAATATTTCCACCATAAGAGAGGGAGGCAGATGTTGAGAAGCCTGGTAACCATGGTGATTTTGGGGGGCTGCTTCTCTGGGGGCCTCTCGCTCTCCTGTCCTCTAGCTCGATGGGCACAAGGTGGGGGGTGGGGTACTGGTTTCAAATTCCCAGATAGGGGCTGGCAGGCAAGCCATCCTGCCAAGCCCACAAGCCAAACATCTGCTTGGACAATGATTTGGAAGTCCCTTGCCCACAAGCATTTCCCTTGTTGGGGCTGGAGTCCGGCTGAGCCTCCAGCTGCTGTGGGTTTCCATCTGAGGGGCAGACCTCAGTGGCAGGGTGGGGACCCAGGTCTCCAGTCCCTCCTCTGTGCATTCTTGTGGGAAGAAGGGGGTGGGGGTCCACTGTAATTGGGACCAAATTAAAAAATCTTTACAACTCCAAGGAAGGTCTTCACTTCTCTCAATCTGTTCCCCTCCTCTTGGTCATGCTCTTTGCATGGCTTGGCCCGGGAAAGAGGTGGTGTGGGGAAGGGCGCGGGATGGGGTGGGGGCGGCAGGAATAATAAATACTAAAGGGTGGAGGTTACATTAAATGTTATGTTCTGGCTTTCTCTCCCCCTTCTTCAGTTACAAGTTTGGGGTACAGGGAAGGGCGGAAATGCCTGGGCAAAATGACCGTGCCCAGGAAATGTCTGTATATTCAATTTCTGAGAGGATATCCAGTAAGCTCTCTGAATGCAGGGAAACGGTTTGGTGGAGATGTTAGCCCTCAGAGCAGTAAGGGCATTGCCCACAGGGTGCTCAGGCGTCCACAGGCTCCATCCAGGGGGGACAGGTGGGGAGTGGGGGGGCCAGGAGGGTGAGTGTGGGGCTTCACCATTCTGGTGTGAAAGGGTCCAGGTTGCTGGGGCTGGCAACTACCTGGCCACAGAACCCTTTGAAGCCCCTAAGACCCAGTGGGACTGTGGTGGGACAGGCAAGTCCTTCCGTTGTTCTTGGCATGCAGACGAGAGGCTCCCAAATTCCCCACTGGGCTGGTCTGTGAGTTACTCCGAACATTGCTGTTCACCCCAGGAAACCTAAATACACGCTTCTAGCATTGCTGTACCCACCCACACTACCGGGCCCCACCCAGGACCCCTCAGGCGCCACTG